>JAVXUP010000084.1:615000-860000 GCA_033070095.1 Escallonia herrerae
CAATTCTCCTTAGAGCTTGTATACCATTTCTCTGTAAAGTGATATGTTATCTCTCTCTCAAATTTTAGCCGTTCATATTCACTTTAAAAGCATGTTTAGTGTTTTCATTATGGATCATTCGGAGAGTGTCCCAGAGTCTTCCAGACAAGCTACGTCAAGAGGAAATCTTTAATTGTTTCTAGTGTAGAAGATCACTTTAGAATTGTCTTGTCTCTCATTTCCTGTAGTTTCATTTCTATTATAAAAACAAAAAGAGTCTTTTACATTCCTGAGTCTAAGTCTCAAAATGTAGATTACTTTCCATAGGACCAGAGTGGACTACGGCAGTTTTGATTCCATTTAGTTTGACTGGATACATAGGCAATTCGACCCCCGATGTTGAGTTCAAGCTAAACTTAGGTTCAGTTTTATTTTTTTTTTGCGTGTTCCATGATTTTGCAGGCCAATAATCAACAAAAATGAAGTAGAGACCGAAAGAGCGTAGCGGGTAGCTAACACCTTCCGCTGCATAACTTACTTAGCAAACCCATTTTTCAGTTTTCGATAGATTGGTCGTCCTTTTGTAACAATTTAGAGTCATTTTAGGCTTTTTCTTATTTTTTCTAATTAACAAATATGGTGACTCCCAAAATCCTCTTTAGTGGTTGATTTTTTCGAGGCGATTTGCTATAGTTGTGACTGCTGGGGACGAAAAAATAAAAGGACTAGACTTGAAAATTTTTTATTGATCTTTGGCCTTGTTGTATTTTCTTTGTATTTTATGGCGTTTAAAATATGATATAACTGTGTACTTGTGCTTTAACTTCTTTACCTCACACATGCACATGCCTTACCCCAACCACACACTTGAGCACAAAGGTTGAAGCCCTTGGATCTCCTGGTCTCAAGGCGATCTTTCGATTATACCCTCAACTTCAAGGCCTCGTACTAAATGGATATCTTGGTCTTATTTGTATATTAAAGGACTTTTATGCCTACCCATGACCGTCCATTATTAACTTCCTGAGTTATGGGCATGAGGTATATGATACAATCGAGTCGATGGAGTGACCTTTACACTGGCGTTGAGAAAGAAACGACACACTCGGACCATTCAGTATTCTACCCTTTTTAGGGAAATACCTGCATTGGCCTATGAAATGTTGGTAGAGAAACCAACTAATATTTTATAAGCTAAACTGGTAATTTTTTCAAAAAGGGGAGACTCTGACTAACCGGCCGGTTAACCATCCTCCCAACTGGACAGTTAATAAATGCATTGCTAAAAAAAATTCAAAATTGTTGATTTATACCCTAGTCCAATCCACTGACCAACCGGCGGCTTATCCCTCAAGATGACCGGACAGTTAGTCAGAACCTTGTAACCTCGCTGATCCGATCGGCTTATCCATCAAGATGACTGGATGGTTAGTCTGAACCTGTCCCTTCCAGAAAATGACCCTAACCCCACCAACCAACTGGCCAGTTTTCCACCCTGGATGACCAGACAGTTAGTCAGTCCTACCCCCTCATATTCTGGAAAAAAATCCGTAAAATACACCAGTTACCAAGAAAATTTCCTCTTAACCCCCATTAGGGTATGAGCCAGCCAGCTCGATCTATGTGATATGTGTAATTAAATTTTTGATAATTTATTTTATATAGTTAAGGCTAAGCGTGATTGGTGTCAGGACTTATCCAAAAAGCTCTCAGGAACTCCAATTGCTAAGGAATTCCCACATATCTCTGATTTTGTTAGTATCAATGGTGAACTACATAAAGATTTTTAGAATTGTTTTGCAACCTCGGTAGATCAGCAGTTTAGAACTGCTGAAAAAATAGATAATATCAATGAGAAGGGTAGGAAAGATCACAAGGATGAGGCAATAAGGGAAAAGAAGGATAACAAGAAGAAAGGTCAGGCGATTGATTGGCAAAATGACGTTGAGGACAAGGAAGTAAACCCCCTGCAGTTCCAGAGTGGAAAGATAAACTGGCAGCACTCGAATCCTAAATCGCCAGGATAAGAAGAGCTAATGACCCTTTATACCTCAGTGCTCTGACCATGAACCTCGAGGATAGATTATCCCTCAAGTTTAAGTTTCCTGAGATGGATAAATTTGATAGGACCACAGATCACAAAATCCATGTCAAGAAGTACATGTGAGTGTTAGCCCCATATGGAGTAAATCAGAATCAGTTGATACAATTGTTGGATTGTACCCTCGCAGGAGCTGCCTCCTCTCGTTGGATCCTAAC
Organism: Escallonia herrerae; assembly: GCA_033070095.1. Taxonomy (NCBI): domain Eukaryota; kingdom Viridiplantae; phylum Streptophyta; class Magnoliopsida; order Escalloniales; family Escalloniaceae; genus Escallonia; species Escallonia herrerae. Next base: position 617,239 of record JAVXUP010000084.1, read on the forward strand.
TTTGAATGAGGCCTGAGTTCAAACTTAGGAAGATGTGGTGAGAGATTTTGTCAAGCAGTATTAATCCAATGCCGATTTAGACATTACTCGGGGGCTTTAGAAACCACAAAACAGGAACCGAGAGAGTCAGTGTCAACCTTCATTATAAGATGGAGAAATAAGGTCGCTCAGATGGTGAACTGTCTGACAGAGGAAGAGTAAGTGAACATTGTTAGTAACAATTGTTTCTTGTACACCATGACTATATCTTTGGCCATTACCACGCATCGTTTAAATCCCTAATACGATTCCTTATACAGATAGAAGATGCCATCAATAAAGTAGCCATTTCTTCTTGGGTCAAAGCCAGGGGTTTATTGAGCCGATCCAAGGAATCCTAATGCACAACCTAAGCCAGTCATAGCCAACAATGTCAACAATGTGCAAGCTCCTCGGGTAATGTCATGGGAGACCGTAAAGCCTAGAAGGATTCACTCCATTAAATGCACCGCTCCACAAAGTATTTAAGCAGTTGTTAAGAAGGGGTATGATATTTAAGTTACGGCCTACCCCTATGCCAGTAGTAATACTGGAAGGATATGATGTACATGCTTTTTTGCGCCTATCATTGAGGGAAGGTTCACCCTATAGAGAGATATATTACGCTCAGGCACGCCATATAAGACCTCATCGACAAGGGCTGAAGTCTCCTCTTCTATGAAGCGAAACGGCTGGAAAGAACCCTTACCACCTCACATGTTAATCTCATTGATAATAGTAGGCCAGTCTTGGATCTATCGCCTCTATAGTTCTAGCCAGCCAGCAAGTTTCAAATTCAGTTTTAATATGTGATTCTCTGTAGCAGTTTTGTGATGTGATTACATGGGAAGAGTCGATAAAAGGCGAGGCCTTCACCATCAGGGATGAATATGATGAAGAAATCGATTTTATGTTCCCGCCGCATGCCGAGGTATTCCGCCTAACCAGATCAAGCCAAGTGTACCAAACCGCACCCTAGCCAAACATATCTGACTCGCTGTTTTCTCAAGACCCTCCTGATGATGAAGTCCTAAGACGGTTGAAGAAAACCCAAGCCAACATCTCTATCTGGGGATTGTTATCCGCCTAATACTCCCACCGACAAGCCCTCATCAAATTAAGGATGGCAATGGGCAGGTCGGATGCGAATTTACTGAGATCCGTACCTGCCCTAGTAATTCAAATACCAGACTCCAACTTCGACCCGCCTCGTCGTCGAGTCAAAGGATGGAAATACCATCCCCGATCTGTCGGACTAGAGAGAAAATAGACCTCACCTCGCTCCGCCCTAACCTGTTCACCTTCCAGCGAAGTCCTGTAACTCAATCACAACGATGTCGTGGAATTTCTGAAAGAAATGACTAGCTTTTGTTAAGGAAATAGTATACAAGAAGGCTCTAATAAGATTATTTAATGATTGAACCAAATGAAACTCTGGAGCTTCCAGCCAATCAAGGACATCGTAATTGTAGATGCTAATTCCTAGTAAAGAGTTGATAGAAGAAGCATGTAGTCCAAAATTGAAAAACAAAAATAACACAACAGTGGCACTTAAGCAAGAGTAAATGGGAAGATTAGGGTCTGAAACACACAAACAACCAAATAACCTCGCTTCTTAAATGAAAAGGATGCTATGAAACACACAAACAGGTACTTCGCTAATTTGAGACCCAATCCTCTTCCTTTTTCTCCTTCAATATCTTGTCATTTTTCAAGTTTCATAGCCAAGATTCAAGTCTTTCTTTGCAATAATTGGAACCCCCCATTGATTCCATGAGAACGTCAAAAGAGGGAACATAAACAACCCCTTCCATGGAGGTGGTGACCATCGGCTCAAAGAAGAGGTGAAATGGCGAATGGCTGAGAGCGGTGGAAGAGGGAGGAGAAAAGAAAAAGAGAGAGAGAGATGGTGTATAGGGTTTCTATCCCTTTTTATATTATCAAAATAGACGGCTGAGATGAGATCTGATTTAGGCTTAGGAAAAAAAACTAGAGATACAGTAGAGGTACGGGTCAACGAGGCGGGTCGGATACCGGGGCGGTTAAAGTAAATACCAAAACCAACCTGTACGTGCTGCGGGTTTAAAATTTTATTATCATACCCGCCCCATAATCAGGTCAAAGTCAACAAAATCCTCTCCTATGAGAGCGAGGTGGGTCGGATATCAGCAGAGTGCAGATCAAATTGTCATCCCTACATCAAACTGCTTAGCAAGGTCCAGATACCATCCTAACCCAACTCAAAGACATATTCTAAGTGATAGGGCTATACATTATGGAAATGTCCTCACCTTTTCAAAGTTAGATTTACCCAAATCAGGACCGAGCCACAACGACCTACTCCATATTACCATGTAAGCACTTGACAAGAAGGTTCCCCTAATCCTCATAGACAATGGTTATGCCTTAAATGTCTGTCCCCTACGCTCTATTTAGGCCCTCGGCATTGACTCCTCGGACTTCACCCCTTCTAACCAAGCCGTCCAAGCCTACGATGACACCCGAATAGAAGTGATTGGTACAGTCAAACTCCTATGTCTGTTGGTACCTCCAATTTCGAAGTCGAGTTTCAAGTTTTGGACATGCCTGCTATATTTAATCTCATGTTCGGAAGACCATGGATACACTCTGTAGGTGCAATCTCCTCTAGATTGCACCAAAATGTTAAGTTCATTTTGGACAAGGCCGTTTTCACCATTGTGGGTGATTTATAGTTACCTCAGATCCAACAGGTAGTGAAAGACAAAGATAGTATTTCGATGCTGCATGACTTGTTCGATATTTTACTCAGTGGGTTCAGAAAAGATAGCCTAATACACTGTCTAGAATATGAGGAAGTTTGTCACGGTAAAAACTTCCTCACCTTTGCCCTATAGTAATAAGATAGTCCTCCCAGTGATATGAAAGTTTAACTACTTGCCGAGAAAAGTTTTGGGCTGGAATTGCCAAGGAGTCCCCAGTTTTTCAGCTCTCGAGAACAAGAAGGATCAGTTTGGCTTGGAGCATAAGCCAACTAAAAAGGAGAAGAATTAGGCCATCAGAAAGATTACCCACTAAAAAGGACAAAGAAAGCGGACAGCACACAAACATCAGAGGCAATCAAGGTTCCCACCATGAATGGATGCTTTGTCAAGGAAGGAGAGAGTGGGCCCTTCTATGGATTTTCAAAGCCTGCCTATAACATCAAAACAGTGAAGTAGATCAAAGGATGAGAAACATTCTACGACTGTGAATGGGTTGAAGATGAGGAACTGTAGATTTTGAACGAGCCAGGTACGGAAGAGAGTTCTAATTGGATGGATTTGTTGGAACCGAAGGGAATGGCAACATGCTTCAATGATATGCAAATCCTGATGCTTATCTGTGAAGTGGACGACTAGACTATGAACTCAACAAGCTTAATCACTCCAGCACAGGGCGATGCACGGAATTGGATGATCGAGTACAACCGCTGACTATGGGAGAGATTACTGAAGGAAGTCCTGCTACCGAAGATACTCTGGAATCGAAGACTTGGATGCTTATGCCACCTTAGCTAATCTAAATTTGCTCACTTACTATGTTTTCCCATACTATTTGATAAATAATATGTTGGTTTTTTATAAAGGTTCTGAAAAATTAGTCTACACGGTTAATGATGAGTTACAACTAACGGCCCCAAAGAGAAAAAATATATATAAAAGAAATGATGAAAGAAATAGAAAAATGGGAACTTAGTTGTGTCAAGCCATAGGTCAAAGAGATAGACAAAACCAACATATATACGCCCAAAAATAAAAAAGAAATCAAAATAAGGGCTAACTTAGATGATGATGATGAGAGAGAGAGAGAGTCACTGCACTCCTTAGGAAACTTGTCAATGTATTTGCTTGGTGATATAATCCATGCCCAATATAGACCCGTCAATCTTTTCTTTCGGAAAATGCTCGATAGTTATGACTTAGCACCTAGCCAACTATCACCTCATGCTTGAAGATTTCTCTCCTTGTTCATATATCAGTGCCATCGATTTGGTTTAGAGCCTAGGATTAGAGTCGTTGGATATTTCTTTACCATCTGCTCCATCACAAAGCAAAGCAAGTGGGTTGGTACTTCTTAGGTCGATGACTGAGAGCCGACACCAACCTTTTCATGAACCCTCCTTCGTCTAATCACAACTAGCAAAATAGGTTTGTTTCTCAAACTCCCAGAAGGGGTGGCGTGCAACATACCCAATGAGTGGAATCCAAAGGTAGATACCACGTCATGCAATGCTCTGAAAGTTAAAGAGTTAGGTGAGGTATATTTTAAGCATATCGCACGCCTTAAAGCAACCGAGCCCATAATTTCTAAACACCCCTTTAGCAATGCCCAACTTTGTGAATGCCTGATCATATTTGACTTCGAAGGCTTGGATGAAGAAGAGGGCGAGCACAATCCTGGTAACTATCCTTGTGCATTGTGGCAGTCTCCCTTTTGCCTTTATGTTAATTTGTCTTGTTGCACAAAAGATGGCATTTGGAGGGGCACAGCAAGACAGTGGCAGCGAAGGTAGCGAGCTCGCAGTGTGGACGAGCTCGTTTGTTGGGCCTAACTTTGTGTTAGGCGAAATCATTCCGAACGAGCTTCAACCTATCAGTATCAAAGACTACAAAGTAAATAACTTGGACTTCAATGCTCTGGAGCCGGCGCATCCACAGCCGAAGAGGTAAAGGCCCGAGTCTGCTGTGCTCCGCTTGGAGACAGCAAAGGAGACCCCTAAGCAGGCCCCGAAGAAGAGGAAGGCACCTGCAAAAGCCGGTCCCTGTTCTTCGGTGAAGTCAGCACTCCGCCTGATTGGAGTTTGACAACGGAGGAGTCTGTTTTCATGAGTGCAAGACGATCATTTCTATGGACCGTATTCATCTCTCAGCATGCAATCCCGTTACTACTGCCAATGAGACCGTGCAGAATGCAGCGGCGGTAAGTGTAAATCGCCTCGTCTCCTGTGCATATCTTGACATCTTTTAAGTGTTTTTCCTTATACAGGCTTTGTCCCAAGTTTAGATTGGGGCCGAGAGGCAGCTTACCGCTGTGCGTTCCTAGACCAGGAGAAAAAGGCAGTGTTGGTGTTGGAAAATCAAAGAAACTAGGCCGAAAAGAAAGTGGCCAAGGTTAAGAAGCTCAAGAAGACAAAGGCAAGTCTCAAACAGCAATTGCAGGCCGAAAAGGCGGAGAAGCAGCCCGAGAAGGCTACTACTGCCGCGTAGGCAGTGTTAGCATTCAAGCGATCCCAGCTTAAATAGCCGTAAGAGTGGACAATGGCAAGAGAGCCCGGGTGGCACCAAATAAGAACTTGAGAAATGCTTCCGAGCAGGCCTTACTTTTCCAAGTCAAAGATTGTTTACTTCGCCATTTTTAACGTATTCATTGCGTTAGCTAGATGTGTCAATATGTTTCAAGGAATATGAAGAATGATGCGAGGCAAGCACATGAAGCATTCAGGGCATCAATTGGCTTTATAAGATTTGGAAATGTATATAATCTTCACAATCAAGCAGTTCCTCATGACCAAAGATATTATACTCTGACAACCAAAGGGAAGCTGGCTCTTCAAAGGAAGCATCCTCTCCACTCGGCTTCTATACACAACCACCAAATACAGCTTTTTGTAGTTCTCTTCCCCTCCCCTAGCCTTCCTCCTCCTTCAACATGGATTACTCCATGGCCCCATCTTCATTCGTAATATCCACTTCTCTTTAATTGTTCCCCTCTAGCTCTAGTACATTCTGGACAAACCAAACTGAACGGCGCCTACTTTCCTATGAGCGGCTGCACCAGCAGCTGCTGCTGCGGCTGCGGCAGCAGCACTGAGGCCACCATAGTGAGCTTTTGCCTGCAAAAAGTTTGTGTCAATCGCAACCCTGTCATCGATATGATCCATCTTTGTCACTCCTGCTCGCGTCATATAGAATGGGTTGGTATCGATGTTGATGGCTACATCTGGGGCTAGTTTGGCACCCAGGCCGAATTGGGGGACTTGCTTAGTTTGGGAAGGCGCGTCTCTATCTGATTCTACCACAGATCTGTCCTGCTTTCCTGTGCCATTCCTGCGGTAGCAGTATGCTGGAGGAGCGACCTGCGGAGGAAGGACTGTGTTTCTAACCAGGGTTCGATGGTCGTAACCTTCTTTGATGACATTGCCGTTCTCATATGGTACAACTGGCCCCACAACTCTACCGGGCTTGGCTGGACGAGAAACCAAATTGCAAACAGTAAGCGAAAAACATCACGAAAACAAAGCCAGTGGCAGTAACTTGCACAAAATTTAAAATACCTAGCGGGATCCTCTGTGGTGCCTGTGCAGTTCTTGATAGACTCCCAGGAATTCCATCAACGTCACTAGAGTTCCTACTGCTCGACTCATCTGCAGTTCGTCGATCTTTGAAGATGGCAACAGTTGGCTGCTCCTTAGGAGGGATTGTATTTGAATGGACAATAGTAGACCTGCATATATTAACCAAACAAACAATCCATAGCTTAAGTCATCATGCACAGCAAACTGAAGTGTGATCGAATCAAACAAGAAAACTAGGCTCTTTGGCAAGAAAAATACCTATATATCCTGATCAAAAGAACTACGACAAAGAGCCAGAAAAGAGAATGGAGCCACACATTTACTTTTGCAAAAGAACATCATTAGACTATTTAACGTCTAGGTTACATGACTAGCACTATTTACGTCTTTCTCTGCCAACCAAAGAACTCTGAATCCCTTCCTGTGTCCCCATACATTCAATCTTCTATCTCTTTCTTTTGGTTGGTTGAGTAGGGGTTGGCAATTTTAATCCTAGCAGTTCATCTTTTCGTTGCGACTTAGTATTGGCTATAATTACCTCCCACTCCACACTCGTCAACTTTTCCATAAACTTTCCTTTTGGCCATCATCTTCCAAGAAATAAAAAATGAAGTAGCTCCCCAAATTTGAAGTGTCGTGTCAAATTTATGCTGACAAAGTGATGGTTCCATTTTGCTTCGTCACATCAACAATAATAATTTGTTCCCCAAGTAAATTAACGATGTAGAGGACGTCATCAAAACTTCATAGATTATGGAACGGTGAAACTAGTTGGATTACGAATCGTCCCCTTACCTTGAATCTGACAAGCTTATGATATCTCCACTTTCTCCTCTTTACGTCAAATTGTGTCTCTGTATTTAAGTTTGACAACAGATCCATTGGCTGGTCTATGTATGAAAGCAATCAACATCCTCCAAAGAACATCACAAATTCTGCTTCTGCTTCTTTGAATGAAAATTTGAAATACTAAAAGAAACGTACTATAGAAATAACCCAACTATATGCTCGACCCCAGTAACCCCACAAAACCAGATTTCAGAAATCATTTCAGATTAATTGAGCCTCCAAAATACCCACCAACTTTCTTGTTTATTAAGGTCTGAATAAACTTCATATTCTGGAAGCATAAGTTTTAGCAACAAATGACCAGCCCAAAAATTACTGTCGATCACACTTTAAGGCCATATATCAAAGTGATCACGTTTAACTCGACGTACAAGGGCACAGGTCACATATTGGTGCAACTTAAACTAAGCAATTTTGAACCAAACAAATAAAATATTGAGATTTGTAACTACCTAGGGAGAGACGCATGCTTCCTCTCCAGCGGAATCACCGGCCCACTTTTACCAACATTTTCTTCAAGATGAGCAAATTGCTTTCTAAACTGATCAACAGCACTGTAGCAGATGCACTTGAACTCAGTGCTGGCATAAACTCTAATAGTGAATATGACAGAGATGCATAAACTTGAAAAGCAACCAAAAACAGTAAAAACCTTGGATAGAGAAAATTAGTTCTTTCAGTTCCATTCATGTAATCTTTGAGAAGCTGGGGATGGTATTCTAGTATCTCGCGGAAAATTAATTCGCGTATGTCTTCCTTCATCACTCTTCGCCTCTCAAACTCGAACTCCATTTTCGTAATAGGTTGGCAAGACGGTTCCCTCTCGACTTTAGCCAGCCCCTTGAAGTAAGGGTCAGCCAAGGCCTGATCCAAAACAAAGAAACAGCCTCAACATTAACCATGTGACAAAGTCCAGAAAATGCAAGCTAAATTGTTAAGCATTGCTCCCCTATCAATCAAGAAAATTCAAACAGATACGGACAAACCCCACAGGAAACTATGTTGTAAGTCCTCATGCATATTGCTAAAAGCTGGCAAAGACACAAGGATTACTACATAATAACTAACCTCTTCCGCAGTAGGCCGGTCCTTTGGATCGAAAGCAAGCAGCCTTTCTAATAGACGTAGTGCTAAAGGATCTGCATTTGGAAATTTCTGAGCAAAAGACACAGGCTGCTTCTTTCTCATGGTTGTAAGGTATCTCCTTGCCTTCTCATTTCGAACCTGAACAGAATACACAAAAACACATGATATTAAAAGCAGTTTGGAGGGGTGGAGGAAGACAAAATACATAAAGGAAAATTGACCTTTACGAACAACAAGTAATTAGTGTTGGATGTATACCCTAGAAATGGTATCCATTGAAGGTGTCCCCAGAAGATCGGTCATCAAATCAAGCTGGTGAACCACATTTTTTCCAGGAAACAGTGGCTTCCCAGTCAAAACTTCGGCAAAGATGCAGCCTATACTCCATACGTCAATTGCAGGCGTGTACTGCATCCAGAAGCCATAGCACAAAGTTAAACGAAGAAGAAACAAATACACTGTTTACCATAACAAGAAAACATTGCAATTAAAATTTTGAAAGAAACTAAAAACATGAATTTTGAACACCGGATTATATTTTCCTGAATTCAACCGAACACGTCATACAACACATTGACATACAGCACAATAAATGCCCTACTTAGAAGGGCATGATGAATCTACAAGAATTCTACTGCTCAGGCAAAAATCACGTGTATATCGAAAATACCATAAGCTCGGGCTAACACATGTCCGCATTTAGCAAGATTTGCATGGTCATCTATCATGAGGTAACTCTATTCAGCCCCACCGCAATGGTTTAGGTCACTGAATAGGTTAAATGATGGAGATTATGTCAAGTTCCGTAAAACTTTGCACAAACATAATCCGTATTCCCATCTTTAGTTGCTTAACGTCAAATAATATTATTTCACTTTCATAAATTGGTGGCTGTGAAATGAGAATCGCATCCTCTTGTAGACCCTTATAATATAGCACTATGATCATGCACCAACAAAGCAGTTTGGTGAAATAACTTGAAGCCACCATTACCTGGTTTATTGTTAGGTTTTGGGGTAAAATACAGAAACATCCTAATCCATTTTACCCGATGGGTAACCCAACCCCCCCCCCCCCCCAACCCCACCCCCGGGTCATGAAACACAAACAGTTAACACCCCGTCGTTAAGTTGCCACTGAAAAATCCATACCATACAAAATGCCCTTCCTGAATTTTGGCCCAAAATCTGCAACAATTCTCCCTTTCATTATCGTTGCTCCACTGCCATCTTCCGTACTTCTTTTACCCCCGGCAGACACGCGTTGCATCTGCATGCTACGACTTCGATACTACCTGCTCTCCCTTCTTCTATTTTCTCTTCAGTTACCTTGCTACTTTGCAAATGATATAACCATCAACTTCTTCATCAAAATTAACACCGCAAACCCTCTCACCCTCCCAACATCATAATCAAAGAATTCTATCTGCAGACACATGTTTCCAAAAGCACATTACTTTTCCCAATTCTGTACATTTCCCCAAAATTATTTTTCACATTTTCAACTCAATCACATCAGTGTCTATAATCACACCTAAGTCCTGAGATTCATCAATAATTTTTGCACCTTTCACAATTTGTCAAATTCTCATGCTTCTCAGTATTTGAACATTAATGAGTATTCCCAGAAACCTTCCAAAGTATTGCATAAACGTATTTCCCAGATTTCTACAAAATTTTCCATAGTCTCTCTGACACATACTGATACGGTTACTGATAAACGCCTAAAAATCATGTCATACCTCAAAAAACAAACAAACCCCTTTATCGACGTTGCAATGAATGGCTACAGGTTATTTCACGGTTGAGGCAATTGAGAAGCGGATCAAAGGATTGATAACCGTGACGCAAATATGGTGGAGCTTAAGGTGGCTGCTGTGGGGTTGAGGGAGAATTTGGTGGGGGTTTGATAGGGTCGTGTGGTTTTTGAATGGTGTGTGTCAGGTGGACTTACTCTCGGCTGTTGTGGAAAAGAGAAGACGAAAAAGAGTCGATATATTGGGGGGAATCATCTGAGGGTAGTGGACAAGAAATAAATTAACGCGAAAATCAAGGATAACATTGTCCTCTAAAACTTCTAGTTTGCCAAGTGAGTTACATGAAGGACTTACTGAAATGAGTGATAGATCAAGGGCAATGATCGCCAACAGTTGAAGGGTTGCTATTGTATTTTACCCTTACGTTTATTATGTTACTAGTGATGGAACAAGGATTATTAGGCAAGCAGTATATAAAATGGTAGGTAATAGGCTTCATCTGTTGACTCCGCTCTTCTATCAGGTCGTGGTCCGCTAAAGATCACTTCATAGTTAGTCTTTGGAAGGATTTATATCAGCTAATTCGGTACATCTAAAGGTACATGTGTGCATTAGATTGTTACACAGGAAAATTAAGAAAAAGTATCAACAGTTTCGCCAAAGCTATCTAAATCTGCAATCTCAATTTGTATAAAGAAAATCGGATACAAACAATTATCAGGTCTCTAGAATTAAAGATCTGATGCTTGCGAGTACCACGTCTTCAAAAAAAATGGGCCAGAAATGTTTGTGGGCTACCTTAGAGAAAAATGAGCCACAAAGTTCCGGAGCTCTATACCACCTCGTAGCAACATAATCCTGCACATATGTCATGCGGAGAATTACTACTATTAAGACAACAATACAAGTGCAAAAGTTCTCAATCAAATTATATTGCATACCGTCCAAAATATTGTTGTTGGCGTATCGTTGAAAGAAACTCTAGCCAATCCAAAATCACAAATTTTAAGTTTACAATTTGCATTGGCCAATATGTTTTTCGGTTTTAAATCCCGATGGTAGACATTCGCTGCAGGCAAAAAAATGTCTATCAGATAACTCAACCAAAGCAAACACATTAAAAATTAATGAAAAATGCAAACAGAAAAGGTATAACAAATGGATAAGGACGTCTGTTTTTTTAGGAAATAGATAAAATAAAACAAAAGAGGTGAAGAAAAGTACAATCTGCTCTCAACTTCTTCGCTGCTTTGGTAAAAGCTATGTAGCCAGCCAATGAATATAAGCATTTTCAAGGGTAAAACTGAATGGGTGGCCGCTTTAGGTGACTAAATAATATAGCTGCAGTTCAAAAATGACTAACACGAATAGTCTTTTTCAAAAAAGTCCTACGAAAACGGTAATAGCAAAATTAATCATGTTTTGTGATCTACTTATACTTAGAAACAAACTCATCAGTCAGAACTTTAACTAGGGCATAAGACCGATAGATGGCAAAATAAACACTCGTCACAATTACCTGTGTGAATATACTTAAGAGCTCGAAGCAATTGGTAAAGAAAAAACTGATAGTGCTCCCTGGTCAAGTCATCATTAGCTTTGATTACTTGGTGAAGATCAGATTCCATGAGCTCAAAAACTACATAAATATCTTTAAAGTCTCGTCTCGAAGGTGGAAGCATAATATGCTTTATTTCAACAATGTCGGGATGTCTTAGAAGCCTGAGCAGCTTTATCTCACGGAGAATACGAGCAGCATCGGAGATATGTTCAAAAATATCGTGTATTTTCTTTATTGCCACTTTTTCACCAGTGTGGGTGTCAATGGCTGAGCAAACAACACCATAGCTGCCTTTTCCTATAACCTCCTGTATTTTGTATCTGCTGGCATCACCATATTCTGAGAAGAAATCCATTTCTGTGGAATTCTGGGACAAAGAGCACCAAGTCAGCAAGTGACAACAACCAATCCAATGCATTTCAATTTATATAGCACCAAAAACAAAAGTAGATTCTATTAAAGAATGTCTCCCCTATTCAATAACCTTTCTTATCCAATTTTATTTACCTGTGCCATTGCATGATAGAAACCACAGATTTTGCAGAGGGTTTCGGAGTTGTTTTGGGTTTTTTTTTCTTTTTTTTGGGGGGGGGGGGGGGGGGAACAATCAACATTCAAACTTTTGCAGCTAAGAAACTCCAATTCAACCTTATCCATCTCGAAAGCTCTCTCTTGATTATAATTTTGCCATGCAATCATCTAGTGGTAATGTAGTGTTTGTCATAATACTCTGGAATCGTGCAACAACAAAAGAACGTAACCAACCACACGCACAAGAAGATATTTATGCAAATCTAACATAGAACCTTCTGTACACCAAAAAAGGTTTCAAGATGCCAGAGAATATGCAGAGAAAAACTAGCGCCCCCTCTTCTGCTGACTGAGTACTGTAACCGTACCCGCTTAACGTACCATTGTCCAACTTTTAAGAAGTTATTCATGTAAAGAATTGCGATCTCTCTCTTCAATCTTTCCTCCCTATAAGTCACAATAAGTTTGAAGTTGATGGGAACATTACTTGCAACCCGATTGGAAAATATTCGCAATACTCAACGTAGCACAAACAAGTACCTTGAATTCCCAGGTTACAAGACACATCTCCCAACTATGAAAAAATTCAGGTTCATATTCTCGAAACTGGATTAGCATTCCCTTGTTTGTAATTGTCTAGGCACAGAATAGCAATGACAAATTGAAAAGGATACGGCAGCCCAATACAGAGGGAAAAAGTCCTTCATATATACCAAACCCAAAATACCGAGAACTACAGAATTCCGGATTTATAATCCAAAAGGGGAAAGCTAAAAAGAAACGGAATCGGGTTCTACTAAGGGGGAGAGAGAGAGAGAGAGAGAGAGAGAGAGAGAGCAAATTAATAAAAGGGGCATTAATTAGGATTGTTAAAACGCCTCTGTAAGCATACCATCTAGACAGAGTATCATGCCCTAAGCAGAAAAAGCATAAATCTTTCCAGAATAAACAGAAGCCCACATCACCAAAGCACCAAAAATTCAATACCCAGAGCCAAAAAAAAAAAAAATCAACAAAACAGTTCTTAAAGAAAGATTCAGACCGCTCAAAGATATCGAAATAAAGCAATCAAACCCAATATGCACACGTGAAAAGAGTGAAAAATGTTGAAGGGGATTGAGAGCTCACTTTCTTGCGGTGATCTGGCTGCATTGTTTACTAATAAACTACCGAATTCCAACAAAACTGATGACCAGATTCAGTTTAGCCACATTTGCCCCAACGGCAGCGACTACGGATGACAAAGAGCAGTCCCACCTTATTCTTTTCGAGTTCTTGATGAAGGGTGCCACCAGATCCCTCATGCACCCCACCAGGTCCGTCCCGATTGAAACGACGGCGTGTGTGTCAGCAGCACTGACAATCATAAAAGAAAGACAGGCTCCAAGATCTCACCAAGCTCAAGCATGCCTCCACCTGGGTGCGTGCGGTGGAGTTCTGCTGGAACTGATTGGAACCCAGATGGGGGAAGATCCGGTACACCGACAGAAAAGAGAGAGAAACAGAGGAGAGAGCGTGATTATTTAGAGGGAGGGTGGGGGATGTAAATGGGGCTTGTGGGGACATGAATCTAGGGATATATGTGTGCGCGCGCGCGTGTGTGTAAACAGTAGAGACTGTGTATGTTTACCTTGTGAATTACCAACTGATGCGGAATACCCGCGTATTACTCCGTATTATCTTATCGATTTATAGATTTATACAATACGATGGGTGCGGAGTTAATACGGATGTGGCACCTCAGCGTAAATATCACAGAATTTTAAGTTGCCATAGATAGACAGATTTACATTATTTTTGCATAATTTGCTTTAAGTTGTGAATGGTGTTTGGTGTGACAAAAAGTCTTTATAACACATTGATATTTTTAGGTGTTGATTTAAAAAACATTTAATCCATAACTTTTTATGTAATATAATCTAATCAATTTTTCAGCTTTTTGAAGCTCAAATAGCCAATATTTGTCAGATTTACTATCTCATAATCCATCCCGAACACCTCTTTCTCCTTTCGACCTTTTATTAGTCAAATAGTCAACCATTACATCTTAATTCTTTGCAAACATACCTATCTCACCTTAAACTACTTCCAAATTGTTATAAACTAAGGGGGTTGTTTTATAAACGCTATATTGCAAATAAACCCTTAAAGTTTATCACTTTTGACAAACAAAATTCTAACCTTTAAAATTGAACACTTTAAGCCCTCACATTTTTAAATTATAGCAATTACTCCAAATTTAATTCATAGTTACGCGGATGAATGCAAGTTTGTGCCATCCATGTGACCTTTTTTAGGGGGCTTTGTTCTGAAAGGAAGATTAATTTCTTGTAAATTTTAGGGCTCTTGCAAGGATTTTTCTTAAAGAGGTATATGAAGGTCTGAGGGAACTCAGACTGAATCATGTAGATCATTGTCTCAAGTATTTCAAAATTTTATCTCTTTACTTCTTTTCTTTTACTTTTTTTTTTTGATTGTTTACGTAGCATAATATGATTGCTTGAGATTGTATAGATGATTCATTGAATAAATTGCTGATTGTATTGATCGTAAACATTTGGTATACTGTTCAAATTCAATACTTGATTTTTGAGCAATTTGTTTAAATTTTAATGCCCTATTCACCCGTCTATGATTATTTTATCGATTTCAAGTGCTGTTAAGAGTCTAGACTCTTGATTTTACTTGAAATCTAGATGTTGGTAACGTAACCTATCAAGTCCTTTGGATTTCCATGTGCTATGTTAACCTTTTTCATCTTCTTTCACTGAAATATCGCAAAAACTACAGATAAATTCTCGCTAAGACTTTATAACCAGGCATATAATGTCCTTGTGTGAATTTGTCTTTTTTTTCTTTTGTTTTTGGTCACTTTCATCGATCCATATAATAGATAACTTGAACTTAGATATATATATTTCAAGAAAAGTATTATTTAACTTTGAGTATTGTTTGGATTTCGGAGTCGGTTTACAGACCTATTGAGAATAAGAGTCCCTATATCTTAATTGTTTATTGGACATGTTTCATGGGGCAGAACCTTGCTGCTTCAACTACCACATTTGAAATATTAGTGCACCGGTTTTGATATTTGTTGTGTACCTAGATATCGTACTTGATTTAATTTATTAACGTTATTGAAATAGCGACCCTTAAACTCTGCGGCTGAATGCGTGTGCTTATTTACACTGTGTTTTATGGTCACCCCTCTTTTCTTCAAAGTAGTAAACAATTTATGCGACGCTATGAGCAGAGGATTAGAATCTGTGGCTTATCTTGAGCATGTATGGTGGAAGGACTGTATATCTCTTGCTGACAGGTTATAAAAAGGAGCACACTCTCAAAAAAAGTCGGGAGCTATTTGGTTAAGAAACTAATGGTACTTAGAATGTTCCGCTCAATGAGTAACAGGTCAGGATCCTATTGCAAATTCAGGGTTACATAAATAAAGAACCACGCTATACTAGACAAGTTGGCTTAGTTTCCTCATAGAAAATTCGAACTACCCTTAGAAGATATTAAAAAGGAGGAGCCGCTCATAAAAATGATGGTTGAAGAAATAAAAAAAGGGCATTTTCTTTGGACGGATCCTTCACAACTTGAAGGGAGGAACAGAGGCATTCCTCACAGCGATGAGAGATGAAGAAGAGACGTCCTCATACAAGCTTAACGTTCCTTGCACCAACAACGAAGCAAAACACAAGACTAGGCCCTCTTTGTCCCCGTCAATTTGCGTAACCGAAATCAAAAGTGAGGGAGATTCAAAACCTCGGGCTGGAGCTGGAGGGGACTTTGTCAATAAATTGGAGCTAGTACTCCTCAACACATGGAATGTTGCACTAGAGGGGCCCTCGAGAATGATTATGAAATGTTTTGGGCTCTAAGGAAGCAACATTTAGGCTTGCCAAAGTACAACAACACAATTTTTGGGAGATCAACCTATACCAAGTTGTGGAAAGATGCCGTCCATGTAAGATGAAGCCTTTTAGATCTAAAGAAAAAGAGCACAAAATGCTAGTAAAGGTTAACCCAAATTACATATTTTCTATCTCTAACCTCAGTGTCTAAGTGAAAGCAAAACCACATCAATGTTACAGCGGTTTCAGCCCCCAGGATCATTTACATGCCCCCAGTTAAAAGGAAAGCTTCGATTCGAGGTTGTACCTACTTACTTGGCTACGAGATTAATTTATTATAACTAGAAATTTTCAAATTACTAGGAGTAACCGTTTCCCAACAATTGATCATAATGTATTTAACAGGTGGAACATGGCCACATAAATTGATCATATTTTTTTATACGCACATAAAGATTTAAGTCATATATTGTGTGTTTCTCATTCTACCTTTTAGAGAGACGAGGAGAAGAAAATGGACCAGGAGAGAAGAAATAGGTTAGTGAAGTGTTAAATTGGAGAGCGAACACAAGTTGGTAGAAAGTTAAACGTGGAGAGAGAAATAGAATTAAAAAAAAGTGTAAAACAGGTAAATATGTAAAAATACATTTAAAATCTTTTTTAACTTGGAAAGTGAGTAATTTTTGTGAGACGATCCAAAGAGAAAATATGATCAATTTTTTGTAGAATGGATGGAATACTTAGCTTCATTGCTTGTGCAATGCACTAGCAATGATCCTTTCTCCCTTTCTCATAGGCGAACGACTTGCATCCAAATAAGCTTACCTCTCTACAAAGAGCAGTTGACACTCCGTGCCCTGTATGTGGAAAAGCTACGTGATGCCTTCTTTTACATCTTTGCACCTATAATATCACGATAACTATATTATACAATCTAAAAAGAGTTAGACCTTCGGCAAAACTTCGGGTGTGTTTAATAATGCAATTAAATACTTAAAATTGAAAGTTTTTAATAATTTTTATTTAAGTGTATTTGATAATGCTAAACCTTTTATCACTTAAAAAATTAATTTTTGCCAAAAATAGATTAAAATTTTAAGTCAATGTGGACTTATGTAATGTTGATCACCTAATTCTAAGTGAGATGGTTAAAAATTATCTAAAATATTTTTACATAAAAAAATAATTACCACCATTATTCCGCCTCAATTAATTTGCTGACAACACCGCTTCCATCATACTACAACTATCACCCAACTATTATTTTCTTTTTCTACCACCACCATAATTATCAGGACCTGGCCACTATCGACACCACCTCCACCAACCGTCGATGTCGTTACCACGTCCATGTCTGCCAAAATCATATAACTATCCATCACACTACAACCACTGCCATGACCGTCATCACCGCCTATCGATATCATCATAGTTACCAACACCACGTCTTCACGTACTATTACCGTCAGCATTGACACCTTTTCGCTTCCGTTGCCGCCACCACCACCACCGATATTATTCCATCGTCACTGCCACAACCACCAACACGATTTTAACTCTCTCAAAAAGTTATAAAGTACGTAAACAAATGCATAATTTAGTAAAATGAATAAATTTATAAATAAATTTTTTCATACATCTGCTTTTGGTTTACCAAACAGGTTAACTTATTTTTCAGTAAAAGTTTAGACGCTTAAAGTTTTCAGTATACGAATTTAGCGCTTAAATTTTTCAGCACTTAAATTTTAGTTTTATCAAGCAACACATTCGTCTTCTTATTCCACGTTAGGGTCTGTTTGAAATCACTTCTAGTTTTGGTTTTCTATTTTCAAAAAAATCAAATCAGTTTGCTTTTTATTTTTTACAAAAATAAATGGGTATTTGATGACCCAGTTTTTTTTTTTTTTTTGAGTTTTTTCTTGAGTGTTTGATTATCCAGTTTTATTTTGATTTTTTTCTTGCGTGTCAGTCACCGGCTGTGGGAGGAAGGTGGTGGTGGTGGTGGTCTCAAAATAAAAAGCAAAACTCAAAACTCCTAAATGAAAGTTTTCAAAAATAACCCTGTTTTAAAAACTGGGTTTCAAAATTGAAGGGGAAAAAAATGAAAAGTGTGTGTCAAATGCGTTGTTTTTCTCCAGTTTATAAAACCGGAGAAAAACAAAAAACCAAACGGTTTTCAAACGCTACCTTAATTATAGTTCACCCCACATTCTAGAAAGAGATAGTTCACTCTTTCTCACTTGGTCTAGCATTGTCACCAAATTTAGTAGTAAAAGGAATGATATAGACCATAAGTAGATGCTTTCCTTAGAAAGACAACTTCAAATGAGTAATGTCTCGTAATTAATTCAAATAAGATAAAGACTATTGTCTTGTGTTGATGCGTTCCTCATTAGAACCAACCAACAAAGGCCATAACTCTAGGCCGAGCTCATGTTACACTACAAAAACAAGCCACAAGTCTGGGCAAAGAATTGATATATCATAGGATTCTTGAGAAATAGTGAGTTTGAGGGTGGAGAATATGATATCTTGAGATAAATATAAACCTCCCAACAGCGTTTGATATACTGCCTTGACCAAATATAAACAAAGAAACACACTTTGGAAATATAATTCACCTGGATCAAACACATTGTGAAACAACAAACCCAGCCTTGGTTAAATGTAACTGTGGATGCCCCCCATTTTGTAGGCCTTTAACGTATTTTCTTTTCGTCTCTTGTGTTTGGCTTAACTTGAGTAAGAGTCCAACATGCCTTGGTTACTTTTGTCCTCTTTAGTTCCGTTTTAAGTCCTTACAGCTTGGTCCACGTGCATTAGCTTGTCAGGTATCTTTCCTTATGAAACGAAAAGTTTCCATGTAGAACTTACAAAAATATACCAGCAACATTGTTAATACCGACTGCCACAGATTTAGCATTTGAGTGTCTCAGTTGATATATAGGGAAATTTTGATCATTTTGCGTGATTCTAAACTCTCTTCTATTGCGGCTTTAAGGTTTCGTGTTGGCCTCGTTCAACAGTCTTCTTCAACCTTAAGTCACCTAAACACCATATGATGACCCTATCTGTCCCATGAAAGACAAAAAAATATCGAGAGAATATTGTTTCTTTGTCGATGTATTCGCACAACTCTTGCAAACTCATCACCACCGTATGTACAGAAGCATCGACTGTGGCGGTTGAATCGTGTAGATCTAAAACCACTAGAATTGAGAGCCTGAAAACCTCAAACTACAACTACATAATTTTTTCTACTAATCCATGTAGGCTAAGATAAGAACCCCTCCTCATGATCACAGTTCAATCAACAGAATCAAATCGACTTTTTGGTTTATAATTTATGCTCGATTTCAAAAAGTTCCTCATAAGATGGAGATTAGCGTCTAGGTCGCCTCCCCAAGGTCTAAAACTACAAGGTTGTGATCTCAATTTGTCATACTCCTTACATAGGCCACTCAACCCATATTTAGTAGTGTCAAACAAGTTAGGTTGACTAAGCAGGTTTATAGATCTATTACTCTCTTGTAGTTTTATGTGATTGATATATCCGCAAATATTTTTTTAAAAAAAGTAAGGGATCTTTCACTACGGTATGCGTGGGATGGGGTGCCTTATGCCTTTTCGTTGCATGGCATAGTCTCTCAGTCCATATTAGGGGCATGTAGATGAAATTTAGAATGCTTAGTTTACATGAGTCACAATTAGGGTTGCAAAAGCACATCATGTTGGAAATTAAGACAGTATGGAGAAAACTGAACGAATAGCCTGAGTCGAATGTGTTGCACTCTTTCCTTAAATTAGTATTTGTTCCCTTATAATCTACTTAGGGTAGCAGCAAATTTATCTCCCAAGATAAAACAGGCAAACTCTGTTGATTACAGCATATTGCAATTAACAGACATAAATTTGAGAGAGAGAGAGTAAAAGAGAAATTCAAAGTGAGAAATGAGTCTGACCATTAGCCCTCCAAAAGGTACCTTGGACAGATGCAAACAGTTGTAAAAGTTAAGTGAATCTGTAGATGTCACTTAACAATCACAATCTGTAGACACAGTAAAGAGGTGCAATATTTGAACTAAAAGACACCATGAACAGGTGCCTTTCAAATATAAACAGATCAAAAATATGTTTAATTTCGCCAACAGTCACATTGTTTAAGGAGGGCTCCTAGCGACGATGCACACGTGCAAAGTCCAAAGTGCGCCTAAAAGAGCCAATAGCGCCTTTACGCCGCCACGGCCGGCGCGTACGGTGCACCGCACATGTGCGAGTGCATGGCCATGCATAGCATGTGTTTTCAGAATAATATGGTATGTCACATGACACTTAAATACCCTTAACATTTTCATTTCCCAAGCAATTAATGTGGAAACCTACATCGTGATCCTTTCCAACCTTATATCTATCTAACCAATCAATCAAATTGATTGATTCATTTTAGTTATTAAACCTTGTAGTATAAGGTTCAATAAGGTAGGAATCAATTTTTATATAACTCAAATATAACTCCCAATAATTGGGGAATACCCGGCAATCCTTGTCAAACTGGGAGATCAATGATTACCTTATTGGGGATTGTGACGTGATCCTCGAGGATCCTAACGCGATCCTAACGCGATCCTAACACATCTGACCCACGGCCCAGTCCTACTAGGAGTCTTCTCTTACAGCTATATAAAGGGGTCTACCCCTCCAGGTAGGGGACAACTACACAATTCATGTTTTTTCAGAGTGAATATCCTGTAGCTGCGCTCTGACTTAAGCATCGGAGAGTTCTCCGCCGGGAACCCCACCCTGTGGTCACTCGTTTTCTGTCTTGCAGGTCATCGGTCCAGGCTAGGGTTCCGCACTGTACACGGAGCATGTTTTTAGCAACAACAGATTGGCGCCATCCTGGGACTCGCCAGCCTAGCCGTTTGACCTCAAGAAAATACAATTTATCCCAAACTGCTGGCGATAACGTGTCGGAACCACGGACAGAACCGCCGCCATCACAGGTTTCCAGATTGAATTATCCTCACAAAAATACAAACGCATTGTTCGAAGAAAATTAAGAACCGACAAAATGCCGACGAGTCACTGACGGCACCTCCGAAAAAAGTCCAGCAAAAGGAAAATAAGTAGCATCGCATAACCGTCAGTAAGGTCACAACCTCACCATCCACGACCCTGATGCGTCACCACGGTACTACGCACCGGTATCACAAAGTTGCCGAAGCAGCCACATCGAAGGGAAAAAATCACAAAAGAAAGGGAAGACGATGCCACTAGTGCAGCAACGCCACCGTCAGTCCTCGCGTCAAGATGTCACTACCGCGGCGGGCAACAGCGCCCATCGGCCTCGTCATGACCGCGATGAGCGAAAACTTTAATCGGCATCCTCGTCATTTCACCGCTACCAACCAGAAGATCTACCTCACCATCGTCCACCATAATCAGTGGTTGTCCGCCACAAAACCACCGTTGTCCCTACGAAGCTGCCGGAGCAGCGACACAAGAAAAAAATCAACGCCCTCAGCGCCGTTAACCGCGAGCTTCCCTAACGTCGCACAGCCCATCATGAGCAAACAGAACTCAACAAATAATGTCAACCCGGAGGCTCCTCCGTCATGAGAAGCCCCGTCTAAGCCAATCAACTCCGCGCCGTCACCGCCACCGGCAAGGGGACAGACGCCACACATAGCCGATAACGACTCCACCTCGGACACCCTTGCTCAAGATCAGCACCACGTGTGCCGTCGCGCAACGCTAACGGATCACCGCCGAGACCAGACGACACCACCAATAGTTGGCGTCACCACCAGGGAACAGGTTGGCGCCGCTATTCTTTGCAAATCCCATCTGCCGGTAATTCGACGCTCTCCTAGCTGGTGAGATCTACAATCTCGCCAGTTGTGGTCTCCTTTGAGATCCCCGCCATTCCCCCGGCGTCTTGCCGGTTAAATAAGAGGTGTCGCCTCACCATCGCCGTCGCATCACTCCGTCAAGATTGTCGACCGAGACCATGGCTAGCAGCGCCGCTAGCTTGCTACCGCCGCACTGCTAGACCCACCATGTCCACCTGTCAGATCTGCTTCTTGTCCAGTTCCTTTGCTGCCTCACCTTTGCGCAGCTATGGGATATGGCTTCTCTGTCTAAGGAAGGAGAAGGGGCAGAAGCAGAACATGTCAATTCTTCCAAGTTTTAAAAAAGTATTCAACTTTTACCCCATGATTGTGGATATTTAGAGTTAAGACCCACGGGGTCTTCTTTATTTCGCATTAGCCATGACCTTTTTAAAAGCATTAAGTTTTTAACCCAAGAAAAATGCATATTTATATCTTAGACCCAAAGGGTCTTATTTGTTTCAACTTAGGCCACGAACGTTTTAAAGCATTAAGCTTTTAGCCGTCGAAAAGGCCTATTCAAATTCAAAGACCCACAGGGCCTCATTTAATTAACATATGTCGCACATTCTTTAAAAACGACATATACTTCCTCATATATTTGTCTCTAAAAGATTAAACGATTACGATTCTAAGCGCTAGCAAGCCTCGTAAGGGCTGCTTCTCCTACGCGCTTATATATCAACCAAACCTATGTATATTTTGGTCTAGCATTATGCAATTACGTCGATTAGCGCAAGCATGTCACAAGTCGGTGCATCTGACTGCTATGACATATTAACCTCACCTGCTACACAGTGCAGCACATCCCTGTCGGCTGACCGACAAGACCCTAATGGGGCCACGGCGTCTAAACACCGCTCTTAATTTCTGTGTTAAAAACATAGTTGTATTTTTATATACTTTATTACTGCAGAGGCTGTTTTTTCAGTCACGTACTTTTATTTCTTGCAAGGATTTAAACCTGCCTGCGAACATCAACGGTGGCGTATAAATCACTTCATAAGCGAGGAACAAATTCATAGCACCCTGCGACTTGAAGTCGCGTTTAGGGTTTTTTGCTGCAGTATCCTGCTGTCTCGGCATTATATATCGTCTCATGGTCATACAGTGACATTTATTTATGGCATATTCATATCGCTGCTCGTTGAGAAGCTAGTTTAACAATGGTGGAAGCACACATGCTGCCACTGTATCTAATGAATCGCCAGCTATGCCTGACGGACTACACGTCCTCAAGCTTTATATGCTCGTCCAATCTATCAGACGGATTATGGTCTTCTATATTGCTCCCATAGGTCTTCTTGTGACCGAACTCTACATATGGGCTTAAAAGCCGTCTTTATATATCCACGCCTTTTCAAAGGCCAAGGGGCTTTATATTTCATGAGATCATTCTTATACAGGCTTAATGCCTTGTGTCTTATCAGACAGGGAGGTTCGCCACAGCGACCATATTATGGGCTCCATGACCCGTGCCTTCTTATTTGGCATCGCGGCAACAAGGACGAGAAACCCCTGAGGGCACAAACGACGAGAGTTCTAAGTTCCGTCAAACCCCCGAGGGAGCGTACAACGAGAACTCTAAAGTTCCATCAAACCCCCAAAGGCACGTACAACGAGGACTCTAAAAGTTCCATTAAACCCCCGAGGGCTCGGACAACAAGAACTCCAAGTTCCGTTAAACCTCCGAGGGCGTGTAAAATGAGAACTCTTAAATTCCATCGAACCCTCGAGGGTAATTGCATAAGCTCCCGCTCCATCCGCCCCCGAGGGCCCGTAAGACGAGAACTCTTAAGTTCCGTCAAACCCCCGAGGGTATTTGCGTGAGCTCCGTGCTCCATCAGTCCCTCGAGGGACGAACACCCCCGAGGGTGATAAGATAGAGCTCGAGCTCTATCCAAACGGTTTAGCTACTGTTCTAACCCGTGAAACAGCAAACCCCCTACCATTCTTTGTCAATTCAAAACCCAGCCAAGTGTGAGTGCAATGCTTATTTGCCAGCTCTTAGCTGATGATAAGAGTTCCCAACAAAGAAGCCTGCAAGCATGATGTGGTCAGTTCGAGCTCAAGAACACACACTTGCACAAAATGAACACCCTCCAAAGGAGAGGTGACCCCTCGAGGGGACATTCAAACATTTAGCACATGCAACAACTTGCATGCACAGCTTTGTGTCCTCTCCCGAGGGAGGCTACCATGGGGCACAGCCTCTAAAGGATCTCGAGATCCCATGATTCGTCTTTCTAAAGATGATTCCGAATAGCCTACTTAGGTGACATTCTAAGATTTAGCTCTCGAGAGCTAGGGTTCTAGCGCCCTACTTGGGCAAAGTTCCAAGGCTTAAGCTCCCGCTTAGGTCGGAGCACGTGGAAGAGAGAAATATTGTTACCCCTACAAGTGGATGAGAATCACTTACAAATCTGACATGTGTCTCGAGACACCAGGTATAAACTTCCTCAGCCAAACATTTTATCTAAGGAAGTGGAGGGCTTATGATATAACTCTCAATAATTGGGGAATACCGGGCAATCCTAGTCAAACTGAGAGATCAATGATTACCTTATTAGGGATTGTGACGTGATCCTCGAGGATCCTAACACATCTGGCCCACGGCCCAGTCCTACTAGGAGTCTTCTCTTACAGCTATATAAAGGGGTCTACCCCTCCAGGTAGGGGACAACTACAGAATTCATGCTTTTTCAGAGTTACTATCCTGTAACTGCGTTTTGACTTAAACATCAGAAAGTTCTTCGCTAGGAACCCCACCTGGAGGTCACTCGTTTTCTATCTTGCAGGTCATCTGTTCAGGTTCGGATTCCGCACTGTACGCGGAGCATGTTTTTAGCAGCAACAAATTTATGAAAAATTCTCAACACATCATCCCAGTAACTATGGGATAGGCCTCAAGAGGATTACCCACAAGAAATGAATTTTTGAAACGAATAATATTTTCCGAAATGAATTTCCTACGAGGGTTCCAGGGTCAACCGCTCGAGTCTAGAAGAATATATAGAACCATTGCAAAAGTGGGAGACAGCATATCTTTTCGTACCATAAGCACATGCAAATTAAAGTCATGCACAAATCAATTATGTTTTTATGAGTATTATACACAATAATCATATGGTTGCTGTCACTTTGATGGTCTCATGTGGCCTTCACAGCGCCAGACAAAACATATAATTTGAAGCTGTAAAGGGATTAGTAAAATGATGATAAGGTCCTTTCCGGTGGCCTCGTAGTTGAAATATCCAAAGCCAATGATTAAGTGAAGAGGGGTTAGCTTGAAAACGAAAGGATTAAGGGCGTCAGGAAACACAGAACAAAAGCGGGAGGAACATTACTCCTTTGCGCGACTATACAGATGTAAACGAGGAGGTATAGAGGCCAAAAACATGCCCCCTGCCTGGATCATCATCTAATTTGTCAATTTCGTTCAATCATTCAAGACATTTCTTGATTTGCTTTGGGGGAAGCAGATTTAGTACGGTACCTGATACGTAATATTACAATCAGTTAAATTAATAAACAAGAAAAAAGCAAATCATTTGTTGGTGGTAAGTAAGAGATGCCCTGTTTGCTTGCGGAAAGACCAGTTACTTATGTCATCGATTCTTTGTTAAGATGACTTTCTCACGTCATTTATAAATGACATTTTTAATATAAATAGCTTTTTTCAAGGAATGATAGGATATAATAAAAATTGCATAATTTTTTAAGTCCTATCGTAAGTCAAATTCGTTATTTTCACTATATATATGAGTTGCGATTACGTATGCTTGAAAGATAAATGAAGTAACAAATATATGAAATTTCAATCGTCTTTTTTTTATCTTTATTATATCAGTTTCATAGTTTCATGCTCTGTCTAGGTACGGCCTATACCAATTCTAATTTAAACACTCCTATTTTATGACAGCTTTGGTGTGATAACTTCCCTAAATTGGGACCGTGTAGGCTGAGACGTGGCCAGGGGAAATATACATGTCTGCCCACCTCGAGTTTGGAAAATATTACTTTTACTATTTGTGTTAGTACTGGATGCATGCTTTCTTACAAAATAGAGGTGAATAAAGTTGTGCCATTATATAGAAACTGATATACAAGGTCAAGTTTTTAGAAAGTAGATGCTTTAAAAGAACAAAATTGACCGTCTTGTTATTTAGGTCCGGCTGTGGTTGGGAGAATACACGCGCACACCCTATTATATATTTTCGTAGTCTAAAGGTTATTTTTTGTTTTTTTTTTCCTTTTGAAGTGGTATTGTATTTCCACTTTGAAAACGAAAAGAAAATTTTTTATACAACTATTTATAAAACAATTACACTATATAAACATATAACAGTAATAACGTTCTAGGTTTATTTTGGTGTACATGTGGAGCAATTGAGTAAATTATATGCTAGTAGGGTAGGGGAATGATCTTGTCATTGCCAAGAACCACAAGAACCACTCTTGCCACCCAACTGAACATAAAAGACACCAAGCACAATCGAAACCCACAAACGAACTTTATAAAGGCAAATGCGACGTACCACTCAGAACAAAAGAATCTAAAGGAAATCAAGCAAAAGGAAAACACAAAGGCCTACCCACATGTCTTCCTACTTTATACGTATTGAAACAGAAGACTAAAGACAGCAAAAAGACTAAAATAATGGAAGCACAGTGTAGAAGATTTTGGCACATTCCCTATGCTTTACCTAGAAACATAATAGAAGTCATATCAAGAAAGGGTAATGGGGGTACACTGGTTTGTGGGATTTAAAGGGTAAAGACATGTCATGGTTGAGTTAGTAGGATGAATAGTTTAAACTCCACGCATGCTTGCGAGTTTATATGTGGAAGCTGAATCGTCCTTGTTGCGTAAATGATTACTCTTTGAAAACAAAGTAAAAACAACTCTCATGCCACTAGTTTTTATTTTCTTAATGTTTGTGGTGAGATGTTATCTTGGTTTGAACACATCAACTAAGCAAGGTCAAAGTAGGTTATGAATGAACAAAGTCAAAATTGTTCTTGGTACGTATACTATTGACGGTCAAAAATGTTTAGTTGCTACTCAGTTGACTGAAGCTAAAAATAACTCATTACACTTATTTTTTAAAGCTTCAGCTAAATGTGTCAATTAAATGTCACTAAGTATTTTTAGAGACCTTTAATGATTTATTTTATAAAAGGTTATAGGTATCTTCTCACAATCCAATAGAAGTAAAAAAAAAAAAATTATCCTCTGACAAATTGTTGAATATTTTTTGTTGGCCAAAATTTTATGATTGTAAATTAATTCTATTTTCTTTTTTGCTTACATAAAAAGTTCTTGAATTGAGTTAGTTCCACTATTGGAAGAAAAGACATGTCTTACACTTTTAGAGTCTAACCTAAGTGTTTTGTTAAAAGCATCTAAAAAAAGATTACTTGCTCAAAAAAGTTGTCACGTTCAAAAACTTTGTACTCTAGAAGAAAAGTCAATTACTTTAAAGGCACTACTGATACAAAGCCTCAAAAATTGACAAATTAACATTGCCAACGTGCACTCAGCGACCGCCAAAATTTGCCAAACAAAGTAATCCCCAGGTCACATACTTTACCGCAACTGTTGATGCTCCATTTGGTCCTTTTTTCTTTGGTTCGGGAAGTTTCCTACTGTATATAATTTTAGAGTTAATTACGCCATTGACCACCAAATTATAATCTAAATTTCATTTTGACCACTGGACATCAATTTGTATCTTTTTTTTTCTTCTTTTTCTTCTTTTTCTTCTCCTATTTTTCTTCCTCCATTGCTCACTTACCCACCACCACATTCGATATCTTTGAAATATGACCCTTGCCGGAGTGGGAGATAGTCCTGTCCTCCTCACCGACCAGTGATCTCCCTTTCCAAGTGCGAAATCTTGCTTGCAAGGAGGGGTAAGAGAGATGCCGTTGGAGATCGAGCCGATCGATGGAGATTCCTCCTTTGTCGCGATGGCGCCCGATAGAGAGGTGGCGGAGGCGGTGGTTGATGAGAGCTTGAAGAATGACGTGTACAGGGCGGCGGCATACGGGGACCTGCAAATGCCCATCAGGGGGTATGGTGGCTGTCGGCGAGAGTGCGGTGGCCCATCAACAACAGATCTGGTGGTTTTTGGCAGTGGGAGTGCGGTGGCTGTCGGCGGGAGTGTGGTGGCCCCATCGATGACGTATCTACTGTCTTTTGGCACCGATGTTCTGCCCATTAGTTGTTCAGCTGGTATTGTTGGCCGGCAATGGTGTTGACGAACTAACCGAATCATCGGGTCGGTGTTGGTGTTGGTGTTGCGACAGGCGATTGGTGGTTGTTCCGTGGTGGCAGGATGGACCAGTGGTCATTGTAATGACAGCGGTTGGTCGATGTCGTCACTTCATGTCAATTGGCGTGGAATTGGTCGGTGATCTACGGCAAATCGGCGACAATGAAGGAGGCGGTAGAAGAGAGACCATCGGTATTTGGAGAGAGAGAGAGAGAGATAAATTTATTGAGTGACGGATTTGCCCCTAAATTAAACGACTTAACGGACTTAGATTTGACGGAATCTAACAGAGTGACTTAATTGAGCGCAATTGAAGAGTCCAGTGGTCATTTTGACGCAAATGAAAATTCAGTGGTCAAAATGAAATTTGAGTTATAGTTTGGTGGTCAATGGCGTAATTAACTCATTATTTTATTAGTCGAATTTATGCACACCATATTAAGTTTACCTCATTGGACGTGTCAAATACTCATATACATCTCGTTAAAATTCATCAGCGTAAAATTCTTTATAGCCCGACCCAAAAAACATTTAGTTTTATTTTGCTCCACGTCTCCAAAGAATTCCATCTAAGTCAAAAAGCAGCGAAATTTTTTTTTTTACCCAACCCTTGTGAGAGCATCAACCCCTTTTGGCAACCAAAAAATCAATACTAAATATGTTAGGGTATCTTCGACGTTAGAGTGGTGCTAAAAAAACTGCCACCAATGAATTCTAAAAAAAGGTTATCCCGTAGAATACACATACCACATACGCAATACATGACCGTATAAGAGAGGGGGAAAACTGTCTGGAGATACTTGACGTCCGTAACAAGTAAATCCTATCTCTCTGCCCCCCATAGAGGTGTCAAATGGGCCGGGCTTAGGCCGGCTTAGCCCAAGCCCATCGGGCCTCCAGAAAACCGGGCCAAGGCCGCTGTCAAACGGGCCGGGCCGGGCCAGAATGAGGGAAATCTGGGCCCAGTCCAAGCCCAGGCCCTAGGCCCAACATCTAGGGCCGGGCTTGGGCCTGGCCCGGGCCCAATTTTTTTTTTGTTATTCAAAATAACAAATACACCTTAGTTATTCTCACTAATGATCTAAAAGTAATAGATTTCTTCTACATTTTAGTCATAGAATGCAAGCAAATACACCTTAGTTTAAAAAAAAACTGAAAAGGCCATTTTTTGGGCCAAAAGAGGGCCGGGTCGGGCCCGAGCCTGTTTCTCAAAAAGTTAGGCCTGGCCCTGGCCCAAGCCCTAAGGGTTAGGGCCAGTCCGGGCCCAAAAAAGGGCCGGGCCAGCCTGGGCCAAAAAAGGGCTGGGCTGGGCCAGCCCACAGGCCGCCCGGCCCATTTGACACCTCTAGCCCCCACCCCACCCACATGACCACGTGAAAGTCTACTTTCTGTAGCGTGGGAGTCGCTAATAACTCGACCGAGAAATTAGAAACGGCGACCTTAGAAGAGTGATGGGGCCCCGCAACCGACCTCAGAAAGCTACAACAAGGTTGCCAACCTAACAAGGGCAGCAGAGTACGTGTTTGCCTCTTGATATCCACTGTAAGAAGAAGCTATGTACCCCTGTGTTACCCTTGTGTTGTGGACGAAGGACCACGGATTTATCGGCCGTCTTTTTGTTTGTCTAGCTGCACAGCTTGAGGTGTTACCCTCATATCTACTCCCCAGAGCAACCATAGGAGTTTATTCTTTTGGCAGGTGTGCTTCTGTTTAGCTTTTAATTACTGCATCTCCCCCCCCCCCCTCGAGTTTGGATGCAATCTTTTACATGTAGTGAGTACGCATCCCAAAAGTGCTCGACCCCATAAGCAAATCAATCATAACCCAACTTTAATTTAGAAACATGAACTTGTGACCTTTGGTGGTTCTGTATGTTATAAGCAATGGAGTGAATACATCGAAAGAAAGGTAGAGGGTAAGTAACAGAAAATATAATACTAATAAGTTTTTTTTTCTTTTTTGAGAATAATAGAAATAAATAATAAGGAATTTGATTTCTCTGGTAAAGAAAGAAAAAGAAAGTTGGAATCAAGCGATGGATAAACTAATTAGTGGGAGCAACATCAGGAATAGGGTTGTATACGAATCTAGTTCGAGCCGAATAAAGGTATATTCAAACTCGTTTGTTTAGTTTCAGGCCATGCTCATGTTCGTGTTCGTTTAATCTTCAAATTTTTGCTTGAATTGGTTCGCCGTTCGATTCACAAAACTGTGTTCTGCTCGAGTTCGTTCGTTTATTTATACGAACCGAACTCGATCGAACTTGAAAACTCGTGTCTCGTTCAAAACAATTATTTTAAAATCAAAACGACACCTTACTTGATCCATTTGTCTAACTAATTTGAGGGCTTTCAAGTTTAAACTTAATTAATACTATAATTAAGTTATATGTCTTTTGTGTTTGAACGTTTTATAAATAAGTTATTAACCTGATGAACTGTTCACGAACACATTTGCGAACACTTTAAAATGTTTATACTCAACTCGTTTGATAAACGAGCTCTAAAACTTTGTTCATGATCGGTTCGTATATTATGTACGAACGAACTTGAACAAGTCTTTTGGGGAATGAATCACAAGTAGTTTATGAACAGCTCAATTCATTTACAGCCCTAAGCGGGAGCATGAGCCTGGCGTCCATTATTAGTCAGTTAAAAGTGATTAAAAGTGTCCTCAAAGGCTCTTTGCTGATAATGTACCTACCCGGGATGTGGTGACCGTACTTAGGAAGAATTGTCAACTTTGCGAGTTCCAATTTTATTGTGGACGACAATATGAAGCAGCATTCATGAGCAAAATTAATGCGCTTATCACGTAAGACGTAGTGGGTTTGGAAACATACCGTATGAAGTTTTCAAAAAATTCCAACGATGGATCCTTATTGTTACGAACCTCCAACACGCTTGATCTTTTTTGCAGGTACGAAAACGGCTACTAGAGTCGAGTTCTTCGTTCACGAACAAAATCCTAGAGCTTGGTGATTATTTTAGAGAGAGTGCTTTAGAGAGATGGATTGTTTTGTGACTTATGATTTTTGAGATATCTCAAGCTTTTATATAGAGATAGTATTTAGAGACAGGATTTACCTCAAACACTTAAAAGATAAAGATTTATTTATCTCAAACACCTTTGAGATAAATATTGTATTTATCTCAAACACTTAAGAGATAAATATCCTCTAAATAACTGTAATTATCCAAACTAACAAATACACATTATATGTTAGTGGGCGGATAATGGGTCCATTGACCCAATTTATTAACAGCTCCCACTCGCCCACATACAGGGCAAATAAATCGTGCATTCCCTCCTTATCTCTTGTCCACTCATCTCCTCATACAGGAAATGGAACGTGCGACCTATGAGAAAGGATATCCAGTTGAAGAGTATTGTATTAAGTTATCACCAAACTAACACAATACATCACTCTAAAAAATCTCGTATGTACCCCAGATAGTTCAACTACACCAGATTAAACACTCTCAAATCCCTCATAATGAGCAGTGTTAAACCTCTCATATGTTATGTATTCATGACTCATATTGAAACAAAAATCGACAAAGTCGCCCGGGCTATGAATCACACAACATGATATAATATTGAACTTTCTTCCCAAAGCCCTCATGTCATTCCAATTAGACCCAACCGCTTTCCTAGACATGCCCGGCGAGACCGCATCATCCATGATCCAAGGGTACATGCTAAAGTAGCGACATTGAGTATCCTCTTCATGACATAGTCTAAGGTGAAAAGGGTACCATATAGGATCAAAAATATTTCGATCCAAGTGGCTCACACAGTGACGAAGCAGGGATTCATTCGTCACTCCCACTGTCGGTCTGCATTTAGCACATGCAGTATGATTTGCATGCTATGGCGTAACCCGCAAGGGCGTGTCACATAAATGTATAATAAAAATACGTCATACGAATCTGAGTCTAGTCGCTGTACAAGCGCCTAACCTGAGTTTTTCAGCCCAGTCACTCTCATAGTGCCTGCCTGAAATCTCACATTCGGCTGTAAACAGGCTACATAAAGTTGTGGAGATACTCTATGATCGACCTACCTTTATAGGTCTCATCTTAGCTCCAACTAAGGCGACATGTTTGCTTTATAAGCTGTATCATCTTATTCGCCCTCTTGGCGCCTAAGACAATTATGTCTCATCTTGCTCGCTATCTTAGCGCCAAGGTGAATTACCCGTGTGAGTGGGTCAATTCAAGCCTGGTGACACTCTCAATAAGGATGTATATGTAATCACAAAGATTATCCATTCATTCCAAAATAAACTCAAATCAAGGAATGAAAATTTAATATAATAAATAATGTCAAGTACATGAGATGCCATAAGAAACATATCAAACCCTACGTAGTCTCATACTCCTAATGTGAGAAAGGAAAACATCTCTAGCAATAGGCTTGGTCAAAGGATCAGCCACCATCTGCCAGTAGGTATATGCTTCATGGTCACCTCTCCTTGCCCAACTAAAGCTCTAATAAAGTGATAACGAAGGCCTATATGTTTGGCCTTCCCATGATATTTGGGGTCCTTTACAAAATCTAGGGCAGCTGTATTGTCACAGTGAACAGTGATAGCCTCATCTGCATGAGCTGTAACCCCTAGAACCTGTATTAATGACCTCAACCAAACAGCTTTTTGGACTACTTCTGAACAAGCAACATACTCTGACTCCACCGTGGATAGGGCAATGCAAGTCTATTTCTTGCTGCACCAAGAGATAGCTCCACCTCCTAGAATGAATGCATAACCAGAAGTGGATCTGCGCTCATCGTTATCACCGCCCCAATCAGCATCGCTGTATCCTCTCAGTCTCAAGTCTCCACCATGATAACACAGGATGAGATCAGCGGTTCCATGTAGGTATTGAAGAATTCTCTTCACCGCATTCCAATGAGCAGGTCCAAGATTACTCTAATAATGACTCACCATTCCAACGGCAAAGCAGATGTCTGGATGCGTACACAACATAGCGTACATCAGACTCCCAACTGCAGCCGCGTAAGGCACGTTGGACATTCGATTCTTTTCCTCATCATTCTTTGGGCATTGGTCTGTGCTTAAAGTACACGCCTTGTCCATTAGAGTGTCTATGGGTGTTGAGTTATGCATACAGAATCGTTCAATAACCTTCTTGATGTATGTCTTTTGAGACAAACTGAGGAGTCTCTTTGGACGATCACGTATAATTTTAACCCCGAGCACATAATTAGCTTCTCCCATATCTTTCATCTCAAAAGTTTAGGACAGCCACTGCTTAGTGGCGACAATGGAACTCATGTTATTCCCAGCTAAAAGAATGTCATCCACATACAAAGAAAGGATCAAAATATTTTTCTTGGATCATTTTACGTAAACACAATGGTCTTGTTCAATCATTTCAAAACCTATAGAGGTAATGGCATGATGAAACCTAAAGTACCACTGCCTAGACGATTGTTTGAGACCATATATAGAACGTTTGAGCCAGCAAACTTTGCGCTCATGTCCCTTGACTTCAAAACTCTCAAGTTGAATATAAATCTCTTCGTCTAGTTCTTCATTGAGAAACGCAGTCTTAACATCCATATGAAAAGGTTCTAAATCCTACTGGGCGACAATAATTAGGATTAGGCGAATTGAAACAAATCTCACTAGTGGGGAGAATGTGTCTTCATAGTCCACACCCCGTTGTTGGGTATAGCCTTTCGCCACAAGACGTGCCTTATACTTGTCAATTGAACCATCTGCCTTGCGCTTGACTTTTAGAACTCACTTGTTTCCAACAGTCTTGCACCGTGGGGGAAGGTCAACCAACTCCCATACCTGATTCTTCTCCATTGAGCTCAACTCATCTTTTATTATAGCCATCCACTCATTCCTAGCAGGTGAAGATAAGGCTTCTTCCACATAAGTGAGCTCATATTTATCAGTTGGAGTGCACAAAAGAATTTCATCGTCAATCTCAAAAACAACGATGTGGAACTCTTCTTCATGCACCTCTACGCAGTTGAGAATCTTGTTGACCTAATGATCCTGGTGGTGTGCTCCCACTGTCTAGGATGCTTCCACAAGGTTAAAGGTAACTTATATTATCTTCAGTGACAACAGCATGATGAACTAATTCCCCACCTTCGCTTGGAGATGGTAAAGTGGCTTCAACTTCTTTTAACTCATAGAGGTCAAGATTCTTACTTGCGTCTCCAATGTTAGGAAAATCACTCTCTATGAAATTGACATCACGAGACTCTATTTCAGCCTTTCCACCATTTGAATGTTCACCATACATTACATAGCCTTTAGAGTTTTCAAAACACCTCAAGAAGATACTTTTTTTTAGCTCTAGGCCCTAGTTTTCCATACTTATGAGAAGTACTGTGAACATAACCTACTGAGCCCCATGGGCGCAAGTTATCTAAATTTGGCTTTTGGCCATTCTAAAACTCATATGAGGTGGATTTGACTGATTGTGAAGGCACACGATTAAGTATATAGGCTGCAGTCAAAAGGACATCCCCCAAAAAGATATTAGGAGGTTTGCTTGCGCCATCATAGACCTAAACATATCTAACAATGTTTTATTCCTTCTTTTCGCAACACCATTTTATTGTGGAGTGTTAGGAATAGTAAGTTGCCTGTGTATCCCTTTTTCCTCACAAAACTTCTTGAAGTGATCGGATAAATATTCGCGTTCCCGGTCAGTGCGAAGAGTTTTTAAACTCTTCTCTTTCTGATTCTCAACCTCTTCTACAAAGTGTTTGAAACAATCCAAAGCTTCATAGCGGTAGGATAGCAGATACACATAACCATATCGTGTATAATCGTCTATCAATGTAAGGAAATAAGAGGCGCCATGGCGTGCTTTTACACTCATAGGTCCTCATATGTTAGAGTGAACTAGCTCAAGTGGTTGAGTTGCTCTCACAGCCTTTCCAAAAGGCTTCCTTCATGCTTTATCGGCCAAACAAGCCTCGCATGTTTGTAGATTGACTCTTGCAAGTGGGCCCAAAGGCCTTCTCTAGCCAAAGGAGTCATTCTATCTTGGCCTATGTGGCCCAGTCTTGCATGCCAGGTGGTAGAATCATTCACAATATTATCATTCACCACATAAGAATACGAGGACTGAGAATTGAAAAAGACTATCCATGTGAAAACCATGTCCAAACAAAACATCATCCAAAAAGATGTCCAACTTATTATCCCTAAAAATAAAGGAAAAGCCACCGTCTAATAAAGTAGTAACTGAAAATAGATTAAGCCGAACAGTGGGTGCATATAACACATCCTCAAGAATCAATGTGCGCCCAATGCGCAACTTGAGTTGGTAAGAATTAACCCCTAGCACCTCTTCGGAGCTATTATTTTTCATGAAGATATGTTTGCTTTCCGCTGGAATCAAGTGATAATCTACGAACCCCTCTCGATCACGTGCTACATATTTGTTGCACCTGTATCCACAAACCACATAGGTTGGGAATGAGCAACCATCACATGTGAGGAAATATATAACTGAGAGAGAGATTCTGAAAGTACCTTTTTCAGCTCAGTGCAATCACGAGCGAAGTGTCCTTTCTGTTGACAGTTGAAGCATTTGACTTTAGACAAATATTTTTTCCCACCACGTTTTCCTCTCTTACGTTTTATTTTTCCTTCCTTTGGCGCAAAACTGCTAGTCTCGCTTTTCTTGCCTTTCTTACTTTGTCTTCCGCGCTTGTCATTTGCATTGTACGATCCCCTTGGGCGATATAAGTAAGGGTCTTGTCAGCATCTTGAGTCTCGGCCTCAAGGATGACATGGTGTGAAACATCAGAAAAGTTCTTGATGTTTTCACTGTAGGTCAATATCTGTTTCATATTGGCCCATGAGGCAGGAAAAGACCTTATGACAGTTCTGACTAGCTGCTCATCTGTGAGCGCATGGCCAACATCCCTTAGCTTACTAATCATATTGGACATTACCCTTTGATGTTCACTCATGGTATGCTTAGTGTCTTTTGTGTACTTCTCAAACATAATCACAAGCCTACAATGCCGCGTAGTTGAGGTTCCACCAAAAGAGAACTTGAGTTGATCCCATAAAGCTTTGCAAGTTGGAAGTTCATCATACTGCCCGAATAGATCATTTTGCAAGCTGCTCAACAAGGTATAGCGCGCACTACTGCCCTATTTTTTATTTTACTACGACCATCTCTTTATTCAAGTGCTTCTCGAGCTCTTGTTCGTTCAGCATGAATTTTATCTTTTTGTACCAAACGTCACAATTATCTCCGTTAAATTTCTCACCCTTAATGAGATCAGCTATGACATTCTTGGAAGCCATTCTATTCACTACATCAGTTTGCGCAAAGACAAAAGACATTAATTATACATCCTTCTATTTATCTCAAAAAATTCAAATGAAAAATATTATCCTTCCTCACATCATGAAATCAAAAATTCG
Organism: Escallonia herrerae; assembly: GCA_033070095.1. Classification (NCBI taxonomy): domain Eukaryota; kingdom Viridiplantae; phylum Streptophyta; class Magnoliopsida; order Escalloniales; family Escalloniaceae; genus Escallonia; species Escallonia herrerae. The sequence goes on from JAVXUP010000084.1 coordinate 653,819, forward strand.
CTAAGCTCGTAATCATCTCCCATGTATGTGAGTTGGTAAAATATTTTTCAAATAATTTTTCGCAATAAATTTTATCATCATATAAGCCACAATGTAATAAATCATCCACATGATAATTTAGAACAATATAATATTGCACCATTCAACAAAGTGTGCAAGGACTCCGTTGAGCCCTATTGGCATTCTAATAACTTATGCTAAGAAAAATTCTATCTTGAATAATGTGCGTGCAAAATTACATCTTTGTACATGGCTTTCTGAAAATATACAGGAAAATAATAGAATATATGGAAATGCTGCACAACACATTATTCTCAAAAGAATTTTCTTAAAATAAGAGTAAACACATAAACATAAATTTCTTTAGAATGCCAATCTAATATCCATCCATTTAACCTAAAACTAGCATACTCAAATAACAAGTTAAAAGAGTAATAAAATGGATGAATAGGCCACATTCTCCTTCTAAGGAAAACGGGCATGTAGGCCTTGAAATTAGGTTTAAAAAAATGTGGGCTGACCAAAGCCCAACAAATATATTTTAACAAAAAGCATATTTAAATCATAACACTAATCAAGGCAAATTAAATAAAATAGAATTCATCTATGTCATATAATTCTCTAAAATATTTATTTCCGTCCACGAAGTGCAAAAATTAATATTTACGCATTATTCGTATTTTTAGGACCACAAAAAATACTCACAAATAGCCTAAAAATAAGAGATAAATTTTAAAAAGATGATAAATAGTAAATTTAACCTTAATATACCTTTTGCAATTAAAAAAAAATTCTGTGTATAAAACAAAAATTTAAAGCTAATTTCTACAGAAAAAATCATTTAAAAATTAAACAGAACACACACAGATGGTATAAAGGTAAATTCAACACTATAGAAAAACTTCATAAGCCAATACAAAGTTCCAAGCGCCGGTGGTGGGTCAAAAAAGGCTGGAAAACTCTTTCAGGTGCCTCCACGTGCCACCGTGCGCGTGGGGCAGCGACTGGAAATTCTTTGAAGCAGGCGCGTGTGGAGCACGCGATCGCGTGGATGCGTAGACCCAGCTGCCCATGTGGCGCGTGGAACAACAGCCATGGCTGGCGCGTGCTAGAGCATGCCGACGTGGCACGCTTGTGGTGCGTAGGCTTCTCGTTTGGCGTGTGGCATGCGTTTGTGGCTTTAGTGGCGCGTGGCAGCTTGGCTTAAGTGCGTGTTATGCGTGTGCACTGTTCATCTTCTTCGTGAAAAAACCCTAATTCTTTCAGTGGCCGCGATGCCAACTTTCGAAGGCCATATCTCTCTCGTTTTTAAGCCAAACGATCATGATAAAAACTTAATATCATGCTCCGAATTTGAGTCCAAAAACTCAAAAAAAATCACAGTTTTTTTGAAAAATAAAATCGTGATTTTTCACAAACTATGCATCCAATAATCACGAAATTTTACGGAATTCATCCTCAACCATAGGAGAACAAAACTATATAATTAATTTTCAGAATAACATGCTAAAAAATTTTGAATTTTTCATAGTGTGTCTCATTCATGTATTCAAAAAAAATATCGCAACATGCACATAATTTATTCTAACATGTTAAAGGCGAATCAACAAGTAATCATACTTTGATACTAATATTGAATACAATTAATGCGCTTACCAAGTAAGACGTAGTGGGTTCGAAAATATACCGTATGAAGTCTCTGAAAAATTTCGACGATGGATCCTTATTGTTACGAGCCTCCAACACGCTTGATCTTTTTCACAGATACGAGAACGGTTACTAGAGTCGAGTTCTTCGTCCACGAACCAAAATCTAGAGCTTGATGATTGTTCTAAAGAGAGTGCTTTAGAGAGAGGGATTATTTTGTGACTTATGATTTCTTGAGATATCTCTAGTCTTTATATAGAGATAGTATTTAGAGACAGGATTTACCTCAAACACTTAGGAGATAAAGATTTATTTATCTCAAACACCTTTGAGATAAATATTGTATTTATCTCAAACACTTAGGAGATGAATATCCTCTAAATAACTGTAATTATCTAGACTAACAAGTACACATTATCTGTTAGTGGGCGGATAATGGGTCCACTGACCCAATTTATTAACACATAACTTACACCTTTAATATTAGCAAAATGATCTTGTAAAAGATAACACTTTTTCACCATTTAATCTTAACTTAAAGCTAACCAAGTACCCTGCGAATATAATTCAACCACCTCGATCACCTAAGGAATGCAGTACCGGTATCACTTATGGGCTCTCAATGTGGGCTCAAATTATGTGATGGTTACAAGCCATTAATCAATGATCCATTTTTTTTTTTGGTATGCGAACTTTGTTAGGTCACTTTTTTTCCCTTATTTTTTGTTTTTAGTAAGAGCAAAAAGTCACATGAAGATTCTCAAATTTCATTTACTTTTTCACCACACTATCCATAATAGGTTAGACACTATCGTTGTATCAAAAAGTTTTGTAGTTAGAAATTCACACGTTAATCGTAGCAACATCCAAATCCAAAAATGCGTATATGTGTGTGTGCGCGCGCGCGCGTGTGTATGTCTAGTGTATACATGTGTCTGTACTTGCAACTCCCGAAATGTTGTCACTAGCAGTGCCCGTAACTCCCGAAATGTTGTCACTAGCGGTGCTTGTGGGCATGATTAGTGACCACGCAAGTTGTCTTTGGTGGTGAGCTGATGGCGATACAACAAAGTTGATGATGCGAACAATGCTGGTGAGATCGGTGCGTTTTGGTGGTGATATGTGAGCAGGCCTTGTGGGATGTTTTCCACGTGGGTCTAGTTTAAGGTGGAGAGCAAGGTCAGGCTGGTGGGTTAGGACTTTGGACACTTTTCAACCGTCGCTTAGGGCTTACTTTGGGCATGTTTTCAGGGTTTGGTTTGAAATTCGTTAAAGGGCCGATATGTTGTTTCTATGTGAAAAAAATATATTTCTCACAATCCGAGTTATAAGAAAAGCCGACCAACCTTCAATAGAGTGACAAATAGTGACCGCTGAATATATTTAATTATTTTTAATTAATCATAAAAAAATTGCTAAAAATTATCGCTAAAATTATGTAAAATTGTCACCAAATGAGATGCTGTAAACTCTTCCTACTACCCAAATTGTGGCCAAAATATTTTCATTCATTGTGTATATTCATTACAAGATAAGGAGAAAGCGGATTATGATTCAAAAAGTGTTTTCATACTATTTTGGATGACAAAATGTAGTGGACTAAGGGACCACATAGCGCGTTATTACTTGCCGTTTATTTCATAGAAACCATTTTTTATAAGAGAATGATGGTGATTTCCAAAATTTATTTATGAGTCAAGTTAATTTGAATTTTTTTTGGTCCATTTGCTTAGTCATAAGTAAAAGTAGTGCACCTTTAGCTAATATAAGCATTATTTGGCCTGTCATGTATGACTTTTGTATCGACCAAAAAAATGTATGACTTTTGTGGTTTCAGATATTCCATTTCTCAGGAACTTCGAATTACGTGATCTCGCATGATTTTGTTTTCTTTCATCATTTCTCAGGATAAAATAATCATGTGGACACAAGGGCGCACCACCAGCCACAGTACTGTGCATCAACGTACAAGCCCCGTTGACCAGGGCCCGAAATCCAACTTTCCCCCGTGGATATAGGGCACAGCAATCGAGTAAACCAAAAACCCTCATTGGGTTCATCGTGAACAAAATCACTCATCAATTGATTTTCAACCATCCTCACATCCTTTCAATAATCATCAAGATGTTCAATATTCACAATAACGTCAATACAAAACATTTCAAATCCGAGTTTCATTTCAGTTTCTAGGCAAAACATCATTTACATGTTGGTCTGGTTTTTCTTTGACGAGAATAAAACACTAAAACCGTTTTTGGTAATTTAAGCTACAACAGTTAAACGTACTTAAAACGATCAATACTAATAAGCAACACATTTTTTTTAACAGTAGATGAACATATACGTTGGATATAAAAATACTAGTTGAATCAAAGGGTCACTTACCTATCGCTGACACATTTCCTCGATCCAAAATCTAGCCCGATGATCAGTTGTTACCTTTGACCAATAAAATCGTTAATGTCATTCCTTTCATCTCCATAGCCCCGACTTCATTGTAACCGAAGGGTATCATTGATGAAAATGCAGAATTCCTGTCGAATATTTTCTCAAACAACTCAGACGCCGCATTCAACCGCAACCACACCTACACAATATACACACTTGCCTAAGCGCATGCAACGCGTACACCTACCGGTGCGCGCACACAAACCACCCAGATACCAAAATCACACAGTCACACACATTCCACCAGCTATTCCATCCCAGTCTAATTGCCACACCCATCAACTATTGTGACCAAGAGGTTCCCTCATCTATTAACAAGGTCTTAAGTTTTATCACCCGCCGCCATATACACCCCACTACGGTTACCCCAGTCCAGTCACCTAGAGCACCACCATTAAACCATAACCGTTAACTACAACAATATCAAACTCGTACCGTCGAACCCCCGTTTCATAGTCAATACTACCAAAACCCAACATATCGGCAACTAGCTTCCACAACCAATCTACCACTAAGTTGCCACCTTCCAACAACCCACAACCATTTGACCACCATGATTGTTACTATTCTACACACAAGTCAATTTCACACTACACCAATATACACATCCAACACGCAGCATCACGCAGACACGATATCTCCATACATATCATGTTACACACCATCGACCAACAACAATCACACCTACAAACATGCCCAAATACATGCACCGTACACCCACTGTTGTACACACACAAACCCACCTCATTTATTTCATTTCATCCACTGCCAACACTCTCGCTAAATCACCACCACTGCACAGTCATCAAAATCACAACGTCACCATCAACCCCGCTTCATAGTCAATCTCATACAACCAATTCTATGCCAGTCATGGACTCCCCGGCGGCGACGAAAATCAAACTGCCGTTGTGGTTGATCCGAGGACTTACAAGGACCTCTTCGGTGCCCATGACTCTGCGGCTTACTTTTCGATAGGTTATCGTCCCCCTATAATTGTGGCCGTGTTTTGGGCAGTGGGCTGAGGGTTCGTAGTCGTGCAGTCTTGGGCCTTTTCCCCGGTAGTTGCAAATTCAGGTGGTGAAGTGCTGAAAATTGGTGCCTACTTCCATGGGTCACCGTAACACTACAGTGCGGCACCGTAGTAATCCACGGCTGGTGCAACCGGAATTATGGCTGGCCAGTGGTGAAACCGTGAGGTGGTGGCAGTAGCGTGTTGGCTCCGGCGGTATGGAGAGTTGCAACTGATGTGTGGCGGTGATGGATAGAGGCGCTGGGCGGTCCATTAGGTGAAGACGACGATCGGAGTTGATTGCCGGTCATGGCTGGTCAATGCCCATCGACGGTGAAGGACGACGGCGCTGCCTTCGCAGATCTGTTGATGTTGTGCGATGGCAAACCTTGGATCGAGGAAATATGATAGTGGGAATTTCTGGAGATGGTGGTCACAAAATTGTTGTGCGGTGGTGGTCGGCGCAGGCGACTGGAGTTGCTCATCGGTGGCCGAAGGCATCGCCGGCAGCAGCGATTGCATGGCGGAGATGAGTGGTTGATTGACCGGTGATGGTCCATGGCCGGTTGTGCATGCAATCTGGCAGGGCGGCCGTTAGGCGATGCCGTCCGGTGAAGGGGTTTAGCTAGAGTTGCTCTCCGGTGACTGCGGTGTGGCCGAAAATGGCTGCCTCGATCTGGCAAGCAGAGGCGCCGCCCGTTCTAGGGCCGGCTGCCTTCCCTGTTTCTCTCTACCGATTTTTCTTACTCTTTTCTCACTTTCTCTTTTTTTTGCTTATTTATAAACGTATATTCTTTTAATTGTTACCAAAGCCTCCTCCTTTATATCCCCCAATCTCTCTCTTCCATTTTAAAATAGCAAGTTACTAGATAAGATCTTTATACAATAAACCCTAATTAATTATAACTTCTTTAGAGTGATCAAGCTTCATTTATTTCTCTAATGCGTTCACTTGTTATTCGTAACTGCCAGTGTTATAAGTTGTCGTTGATAATATCACTCAAGTCAATTGTCGTTAGAGTAATAATAACTGGGTAAACCTAGGTTCGGGACATCACAATTCTGGTACATACAAGTATCCCTAAAGATATTATTTTCCTGAATTGTTCATTCTCTTAACAATAGTAGAGAGAACCATCTGGGCCAAAACTCAACAAACACTACCGACTTTCCAATTTCAGTTGCCAGATACCCTTTTCATTCACCTTACATAACTTTCCATCAGCAACTACTTCTCCCTTCCCCCTCTTTCATTACGGACTGCAATCCTCAAAGACCAGCGTAAAGTTCTGCTCTTCAGTTATCCACCAGTAAGGTTCTTTCGTATGCAATTTTTTTTAATTTTTCAATGTATTTTCATGTCTGCTACTAATTTGACACGCAAAAATTAATATACATACGTATAAATCATTTCACAATGCACACGACCATTTCTATGAAAGTCGTCAGGTTAGAAGTTAGCCTTTTTTTTTACTGCCTTTGGTTTTTTATTCCTAAAAGTCATTGTCTTTGTGTAGATTGGACAGATGGTGGCCGAGTACGGTGGGCTGTGGTGATGGAGTGATGGGGTCGTAGTGGTGGGTAGGGGGTGTGTTTGGTAGTTATTCGTTGGCTGTGGGTGGTTGTGGGTGAGCAATAGGCTCAATTGTGGCTGAGGCGACGACCATCCAATAGTCGGCATTGGTGGCCGCAATTAAATTGGAGGCGGTGGTCCTGGGTTTGGGGATTGGTTGTATACGTGTGGCGGCAGGTGATTGTGGGTGAACGACAGTGGTGGATCATTGTGATGGGGAGACTGGTAGCTGCAGTGGTTCCCCATTCTAGCAGTGGGTTCGGTTGGAGGCAGTGGCCATGGATTTTGAGATTGGTGGTTGCGGGTGTGCCGATAGGTGGTTGAAAGTGGTTGTGGGTGGCCAGCCGTGGTGGGTCGTGGTGAGGGGGAGTGGTGGCTACGGTAATGGCGCGTCTGGTAGTGGGTTCGGTTAGAGGCGATTGTCGTGGGTTTTGGGATTGGTGATTGTGAGTGTGCCAATCTGGTGGTTATGGGTGGCCGACGGTGGTGGGTCGTGGTGATGAGGAAAGTGGTGGCTGCGATGATTGCTCGTTGGGCAGTGGGTGTGGTAGTACAAAAGGTGTTGTTGGCGATGCGCCTGGTGGTGGGAAATGGAAGCAGCTCCGTCAGTGCCTCTTGGTGACTTGCTGCCAACACATATTGGTTGTATTATTGGTTATAAAGCATTCATTAATTGATGTAATATTCAATCTTTCCAAATTATTAGCGGAGAATGAAGCTTTGTAACGTGAGATTTGTGATAAGTTGAAGCAAATCTTAGATGCCCATAATCCTTTGTGTACATGTTTAGACATTTGTCACAAAGATCAGATATAAGAAACTGTAGGCTACTAATCAAAGAGCAACCATCAGAGCGTCGCTATTACGTTCTCCCTTCTGCATCAGAATTTACTGCTATATTAGTAGGTGGTAAAGAGGCAAGCAATTTAAATCCAAGACATATAGTGGTTCAAACAATATCTGGAAACTTTATCAATGCTCAAGATGCTGCTAGATATTACGACCCTCTTCAATATCCATTGTTATTTCCTTGCAGGAGCTATGGGTGAGATATTAATGGTAGAAACAATGATGACTCAAGGGTAACATATTGCAACTACTATGCTTTCTTGCTATAGGTAAATTACTCTAAAAAACTTTTGTAAGATATTCATCAAATGCACAGACATGCTCTTAACTCAAACCTACTTGTAATTCTTCTTGTTAGATTCTTCAAGGTCATCCATAACTTTTGCTTCATGGTGGACGTTTACTTCAGCAGTATGTAGTCGACAATTATGTGAAGCTTGAGTCTCATAGGCTAAGATCGATACGTCAATACTAGGATGATATATAAGGAGAAATATACTAAGGTTTATAAGATCTGTTAAATATAGGTGAAAATGACTCAGGTACAACTTTTAATCTCTTAGAAATACTTGAATTGAACCTCCTCTAAGGATACTTATGTTGTAATAAAACATGTTAGGAGATGAATGACATTGCCATCATCATTTATTGGAAGTCCGCATGACATGCACCAATGTTATCAAGATGCAGTTGCATTAGTACAGAGATATGGGAAACCCGACACTTTCCTTTCTATGACTTGTAACCCATTATGGCCGGAGATTGCAGCTGATCTCCTACCTAGACAAAAGCCATAAGATCATTCCGATTTGCTAATTTAGGGTATCCGAGCAAGATATGAAGAGCTGAAGAAAGATATTATGGGTAGGGGAACACTTGGCAAGGTAGTTGTCGATGTCTTGTGTTTGAATTTCAAAAACTCGGGTTATCACATGTTCATCTGATTCTAATTTTGGATGACGGTGATAAGATGCATACTCCTGAAGATTATGACCGTGCAAAAGTCAATTTCCAAAAGGTTTTTCTGCGTTAACAAGACTAGGGGATGACTCATATCTAATATATTGCAGGAGAGATGAGGGGATGTTTATTGCCTTAGATCGACGTGGAAAGGTTATGGTTGACAATAGTTGGGTTGTAACGTGTAATCCATGGGTACTACTGAAATATGACTATCACATTAATGTTAAAATTTATGGTACAGTAACAAGTGTTAAGTACCTGTACAAGTATGTGCATAAGGGTCCTCACCGAATATGTCTTGAAATTCGTCCAGCTCTTTCTTATGATGAAGTCAAACACTTTGTAGATGCAAGATGGATATGCACACCCGAAGCATTTTGGAGATTGTTTAAGTTTACCATAAGTAGTATGCATCCGTCCATTGACGGTCTTCAAATACATGTGTCAGGTAGACAACATGTAAGGTTTTATACTCATCAAAACATTTTTGATGTGATCGCCAATGAATAAAATAGTCGTACAATGCTCACATGGTTCTTCAGATTGAATCGCGAAGACGTAAGTGCAAAGATATTTGTATCACAAAATTCCATAGCATATTAATGGGTAGCGGGTGAAAAAACTTGGCACATAAGGCGTAACAACCACAAAGTAATTGGAAGAATGTATACAACACCACCACGTGATACTCAATTATTTCATCTAACGATCTTTCTTAATCATGTTAGAGGGCCACAATATTTTGAAGATTTACTCATTGTAAATGGAGTTATATATCCAACTTTTAAGCAAGCTGCAGAGAAAAGAAGCTTACTTGAAAATGATAATATTATTGCGCCATTTATTTGTGACAATATTGGTATATTGTAAACCGAGTAGAGTACGTGAATTATGGGATGAAATTTATCTTTTCATGGTAGAGGATTACCCATCTTCGGGCACTACAACTAATGTCTATATCACGAATAAGCTTCTTCGAGATATTAATGCCTCATTACAAACTCATAACATGAGTGTTGTTGAGTTTGTTCTTCCAAGGATGAGAAGAGATTTTGATGATAGTGCCGAAAATCCCAAAAATAATACAGGATTAAATATCTATTGTCATTTCACAGGAAGACTGGATTTTGTTCATACACTTAATAATGAGCAAAGTGTGCATTCGGTGTTATCATTGGATCGATTAAGCGCAGTGAGAGTGGGATATACTTTGTTAATGGTCCATGAGGAACTAAAAAGACATATCTTTACCGCTTCCTTTAGCAATAATTAGAAGTAATGGTAACATTGCAATTGCAATGGCATCTTCTGGAATAGGAGCAACTTTATTGCCCAGAGGTACAACAACCCATTTCGTGTTCAAGTTGTCATTGACTCCTGAGGCTTTGTCTATTTTCTCCATTAGGAAATAATCTGACAGAGTTGAATTATTGAGGCGAGCTTCTATCCTAATTTGGGATGAAGTATCAACAACTCAAAGTTATGCACTTGCAACTCTTGACCGAATATTAGGAGCCATTATTGGCGTTGATCTTACGTTTAGGAGAAATATATTGGTCATGGGTGGTGACTTTCGTCAAGTTCTACCAGTTGTGTCCAAGGGTGGAAAGTTAGAAACTATTGATGCATACATTGCGAGATCATATTTATGGTTCGGGACTAAAGTTCTTCGGTTGAAGGCAAACATGAAAGAGTAGGAATGACCAACAATTTGCAGAGTAGCTCTTAGTGGTTGGAGAAAGAATTGAACCCACCGTTGCAGATGCGATGATTGAGGGTAATTCAAGCATGGTGTAGATTAGGAAGGACGATAGTCGGTCGACAGACTAATGAAGTCTTCCCTAATTTACAATCATATGCTAACAACCAAAGATATATGACTGATAGAGCACTGATAACATCACGAAATGAGCATGTGGACACGTTGAATGAGAAGATGATCTAGAAATATCTAGGGGATGAACGTACTTACTACTCATATGACAAATTTGAGAATGACGCACGTCTTCTATACTAACTGTAGTTTCTCAACTCCATTACACCCGATAGTTTGCCCTCACATGTTCTGAAATTGACAGAAAGTTTTCATGCGAAGGAATATTGAGTCAAAAATAGGTTTGTGCAACGATACAAAGCTATTGTGGCTTGACCTTCATGACATGTATATAGATGTCAAAGTTATGACATGACACCATAAGGCCACAAAGGCGTTCTTGAGAATAACTGAATGTGCAAGTCTTCCATTTGAGATAGTTCGTTATCAGTTTTTAGTGTGCCACATTTTTGCTTTCATGACCAACAAAGCACAAGTCAAAAAGATCAGATGCCCTAGGTTGCCCATCACAGTTAGAATGTTTAGATTTGACTTGGGACGAATGGTCTTACGAGAGCTAAAAACACAAGAGCAAGAGCAATATGTTTATTATCTCTTATGGCATTATCTATTTTACATATACATTATTGCCATTGATATTGTTTTCTACGTCTACATGAATAAGGTAGCTCAAAAAATTGAGTGAGACTTAACAAAGGTGATAAATGATATGATATACCGTAACTTTCACACAATCTAAAGAAACACTTTTAACAATATGTTAATATAGGTAGGAATATAGTATCGAAGAATCAAAGATACGAGTGGAACCAAAAAAAAAAAAAAATTCAGTATCAAATTTGTATAGAATTTGAGGTTGAGAAAACTTTTATGAAATAATTGCAGACACCTACTACAAAAGGAAGACAACATAGATGTAGGAGTGATAATTACACTCTTCTTAGTGACAGTACTTACCATTGTAATATGTTTTTTTTTTAATCTTAGCCATTGTTCTTTACAAAATCAAACTCACTGCATTACTTTTCGTAACTTTTCGATGAGCACTTGCGAAAAAAGAAGATACACATTGTTGAATATAAAATGATATGTCGTTCTTTGACGAGGTAAGAAATAAATATTTTTTGTCAAAATTGAAGCTTATATGTGTGAGTAAGGTAGTAACGTTGTGATGCATATAGCATATTTTTACAGAGCCATTTCTGCAATTTTAGGAAAACAATTAAAAGACTTAGAGGAGAAGAATTAGAGCCTAATTGTTTCTTTACACAAATCTTTAATATTAAGTAAGTGTTTAGATTTGATATGTGAATTAAAATTGGCTCTCTTGCACTCCATGACGTTATATCTACTTTTCTAGCTTTGATCAAATGTCGCCTAAATAAATCTTTTCCGACTAATACAATGAATGAGTTTTTCACGCATTGGGTATGCACGACGCCTTGTCAAATATTAAATCAAATCAAATCAAATATAAGATCTAATGGACAAGACAACCAAGGTAGTTATCCCATTTACCTCGCCGTTGAAATGGATCAAGCCCATGTCGTTTGACTTTGTGGCCCAACAAAATCATCATAAAGCTATTGAACTAAGCTTAGTAGGCCCAAAAGAAACTAGCCCAGCATTCTTGTTATCAAAATCTAAGGCCCAACTTGCAATACAGACCCAACATCAATCAATAGACAAACCCAAGAAATGGTCAAATTTCAAACTAGGGGCGGCCGAACTCCTCTACCCAAAGTTTAAAATGCCCATGTCAAGGGTGGTGAAAAATTCAAATTCCATAATTTATTAGACCGTCAAACCGTCGAAACGACTTTATATAACAATCCTCCGGTCACTAAAAAATCGATTATATTTTTCTTGAACAGACCCCCAAAATATTGATCACTTTGCAATTTCAGAAAGACTTTGGAGATATTTTTTTTATGTCTATCCCTCTTATGCTTTTTTTAATTCTATTTTTATCTCTATATTCTATCAACTCATTTTTCTCTCCCAACCCACTTTTTTCTTCCCCTCTCTCTTTCTCTTCGTCGAGATAAAATGAATAACTCATAAAATATGATTCATATCTTAAATAAACGTGCAAGTTAAATAATGAAGGGAGTATATGTTACATACATACAGTTTACCAAAAGAATAAGAGTGATTTTCAGGTGTGATGGAAAGTCCAAGCTGAGCTCCTAAAATATTAATTATTATTAGACCGGTAGAGCTCTTTATAAGTACAAAAAGTTGACACACTTTCTCCTCTGACCGCAAGCTTTTTTGCAATCAAAAGAGAGTCGAATCGGACACATATTGTCCACACCGACTGAATGGCAAACTCCGTAATTCCAACTAAACTCCGAGCCCAGTCTTCACCCTCCAATTATCCATCCACCCGACTAGTTAGTGTCAACGGACGCCAACCCTAATTCAAATCCAGCCGTATAACCCCAGAGATAGAGAGATAAGAGAAAACAAAGGCATCTGGCTCTCTCTTTCTATTCAATAATTCCCCTGTTGTTGTTTACACTCTTTTTTTCTTTTCCCTCCAATCATGGACCACAGTGCGTGTGGGTGTTTGTACTGCGTGTGACTCTCTGTGTGTGTGTGCGTGTGTGTGTTTCACTTTCTCTCTCCACTTTCCACTTTCTCTCACTAGTCTCCCGCCGGGAGAGAAGGAAAGAAGTAGAAGAGTAGAAGTAATTAATTCCCCTGCTTCTACGAAAACTGTTGTTGTTGTTTATAACCTCTCTTCTCCACTAAGTCTTTGATTTTCTTTTCTTCCCAATCTTCCAAGGCGATCCACCCTCCATTTTTACTCCTTCCTCTCCGTCTTCATATGAGGTAACCTCTCTCTTTCTCTGTCTTGTTGCATTTTCCCTCTCTTGAACTTTGGTGCGTATGCAGATTATCTTGTTAGTTTAGTGTTTTCCTTTTCTGGGTTTGTTTCTTTTTTATGATTGCGGTTGATTGAGTTCATAAAGGTGTAATTTGCTTGTATTCTTTACGTGTTTGTCATGAATGAGGTAGTGGCTTTCTTTCTTTTCTTCTCTTTATTTATAATCGAATTTTGATGGTTTCGGGACTTCAAGTAAAATTCCATTTGAGTTTCTATGCGGGTTTCGAAATATGCAGTTGCGCTTGGTCGAATTTAAGAAAGGGCATTCCTATTTGCACATAAATGTGCTCATGTTATTAGGTTGTAGTTGCAATCACGAGTTAAGTTGATAAGTATGTGGGGTATTAATGTCTCGTGCAGTAATGAATAGTGATAGTACTTGGTTAGTTTTTGAGCTTTAGTAGCTTGCCTTTTACCTATTCTGCGACTGATTAGGTTGATGCAGTCACTTTCTTTTGTTGAGTAATAATAAAATGATTCGGTTTCTGTTTTATGTAATACCACAGTATGATTGATAGATAGTTGATTATAAGTTTCCATAACAGATTTCTGAGCTACTGCTAATAAAGATAACTAGATGACAATGAAAGGATTACCGGAGCATGATGAGAAAAAGAACCCCATACAATCCACACTTTTAAGCCAGAATTGTCTATGGTTTGAGTTTATTGCTTCCTGGGACTTTCTTCCCCAGACACTTTTTTGAATTGCTTTGGTTGGACTATTTTGCTTTACCTTTGTCTGTACTTTTTTTTTATGTTCATGATAACAAGAACTGGTAACGTAGTTTATCTATATTTGGAAATCAGAGTACTGCATTCTCTCTTTCCTTCTGGTTTGGTTTGTTGAGTTTAATATCCCTGTAGAGAAGTCTGTAATTCAAGGTCTTGATACTTTTCTTTAGAGCCTGCTGATACGAACCGTTGGCTTTGATCCCTTTATGGTTTGCCTCGTGACTTCTCCTGCCATAGCCATGTGATATAGGGCTTGCATGGCCCTTGGCCATGTGATATAGGCTTGCATGGCCCTTGGCCACATATATGGGAGCTCCTTGTTATGTTCCTTTTGTAAATTTCTTTACGTTGGCCAGAGTAATTTTTCTTTTTTGTATTAACAGTATATATTTAGCTGAAGTATTGTATTCTTTCTGCTTTGAATTTGCAATTGAGAGCCAACACAATAACAAAGTTCATAGTAGTAGGCAGACTAGAGGTTTCTTTGATATGCTCAGAAAATCTCCAAAGTCTGGAACTTCAAAATAGATAACCTGAATTTCTTAAGTGTTTTTCAGGAAGTTATTTGATGGAGCAGCATTTGAAGAACTCTGTTTCAGGTGATTATGAGGGTGTCAACCTCCTTCTCTGCCCCCAATTCCCACCCTTCCAAAACTGTTAGAATATAGACATGAACATGTACGAGTTGCTTATACATGCATGAATGGACCCTTTCTTAATGCCTATTAACCAGTTATTCATATTTGTTTTATAGGTCCATCACTGGATGTTTCGAGACAAGTGGGAAACGCCTGGGGGATTCGACGAAATACTGATTCATTTCATGCATCAAGTGATGCTAGCTTGTTTTCTAGCTCCCTGCCTGTTCTTCCGCATGAAAAGCGTATGTTTGGCATTTTTCTTATCACATTTTATTCTCAATCAATTGAAAATGATGCCTGAGAGACCTGTTTTCCCTGTAGTGAACTTTACTGACTCTGGGCATGACGGTCAATCTGTCGACGATGGCTGGCCAACCTTAAATAAACTTCGTCAAGACGATGGAAGTAAGGATTTACTTGGAGATGTTGAGCCAAACATAATCGGAAGCTTACTTCCCGGTGACGAAGACGAACTATTATCTGGAATAATGGATGATTTTGACCTTAGTGGCTTGCCTACTCAATTGGAGGATCTGGAAGATGATTTATTTGACAGTGGAGGGGGGATGGAAATGGATATCGAACTTCAAGAGAGCATACTTAATGGTGTATCAAATATGAGCATGTCTGATGGTGTTCCTGGAAATGGCATTGGCCAATATGGTCTTCCAAATGGCGGGGGAACAATCGCTGGAGAACATCCATATGGTGAACATCCTTCAAGGACGCTATTTGTTCGTAATATCAATAGTAACGTTGAGGACTCTGAGTTGAGATCCTTATTTGAGGTGATTTACGTGATCCAGGTTCATCTTATTCAAAGTCGTTAGTGTCTATCAGTGAATCTTACTTAACTGCACCTTCTTTTGCTGTAGTTTATATGTTTTTCTAGTAATTAATTTGGTATATTATGCAGACTGAGATTGTGCATACTGAATACGATATAACAATATATTCTTAGAAATAGGGGAAAGCGTATCTACAGCTCACTTTAGATAGGTTATCTGCGGCTTGGGATAAAAGCGACACCGTCTAAGCAAAAAACCTGTAAACGGTGGACTCTCTCTCTCTCCCTCCCTCCTGAAACTGAAGCCCGTCCTTCTCAACCCTTACACTTGGCTTTGCAATATCTGGCCATCCATTGACTACTTTAATTAACCACCGCTATTGTTGGGTCATGGCAGTTAGTTGTTTATTACTTTTATGAAGGCTTTCTTAAACTTCTAAAGAGAGCCATAACCCTCATGAATTCCTACTCCTTGAAAGAAACAACTGTTTTCAGAAACTGAGTGAAGTGACGTTTTGGTAATTGAAAAATAACCAAATCATGTCTAAGTGTGTACATCTTAATGCTCGAGGGGAGAGAATTGCCATCAGGTTTTTCTACTGATCTCGAGGTGATGGAGGGACACAGGTTGATTAGGTAGGTGAGCATTGTTCGAAGAGTCTTTGACTGGAATTGTTCTGGCTACAGGAGCTCCAGATTGCATCCATGGCAGCTAGGGTTTATCCTAGCAGCTGCACGCTACAAAACTGATAACTTTGCTGAGATAAGACTTATCCGTTGACCCTTCGTGGCTGCTTCTACCTCTTGGACTGCATGGAGATCCTTGCTGGTGTCATTGTCCAAAAGTTTCAACCGAAGAGAAGGGACGGTTTACGTTCAGCCCAGAGAGAAAGAGGCAATCCGCCGTCTTGAGGGTTTTTAAGTGGTCGTTTTACCCTGAGCTGCATATAGCCTATCTAAAGTGACCTATAGACCCGCTTTTCCATTTAAGGCTATAACTTCCATCCTCTCGTTCTATTAATGCTTAATATATCTATATCTTGGGATGATGAGTGCTGAGGGGAGGAAGAGAGGGGGGTGGGGTGGGTGGGTGGGGGGTGTGTTCGTGGTGGTGACACTCTACTTGGATATCGGCTATTTCGTTATTGCTTTTTATTCACAAATTAAAAATGTATAAGTAGTTTGTAAGTTTACAAAATGTGCTTTAAACCTAGAAGCTATTGTGATAAATAAGTGAACCGTTCAAAAGTAAGTGTATTAGTCTCGTTTAGTGTTTGTACCAAGAGTAAGCCTCTAATCCTAGTTGAATTGAAAATGAAGGTATTTCTTAACGTGGCTTATGAGTTGTACTTTCTGACCATAGAACTTGAGGACCTTTTCTTCATTGACAGCAATGGGAGGTTTCTTAATCCTCTTTCAGTGGTAAATTGACCTTTTAAGATTAAATCTTATCTGGAGTTGGATATTCATACATTACATGTTTAACTTGTCTTCTTCGCTAACTAAACAATTGTCTCAGAAGCATGAGCTGTAAGCAATGAATAACTCATGTCGCAAGTAATTGATCATCATCCAGACTCCCTCCATTGATGGGCCTACCACAACATTGAGTATAGTTGTGTGGGAGATGTGGCATTACTATGCAAATATACCTGCTTTTATAACACTTGAGTTACTTGTTATATTTGATTTACTCATCAACACCTCTACTTGAAGTTGGCTTATAAGATGGTGTTGAATGATGTGCTTTCCTCAAAGCGACTCTTTCCAAACATTCAAGGAGTTGGCTATGATAAGCTGCCATACCTTTTTTTTTTTTTCATTTTTCCCGCTTGTTTGTCCTTGAAGTCGACTATTTAGAACCCACCAAAAGAAGGGAAACAAAAGCTTTTTAAAAGCTTTTAGTAACCCTGTTGCTCTTATCAACTTGTCAACTAACACAAGGTAAGCACCCTAGTGAATTTCAGTTCTCAAACATGGGAGAGAATGGATTAAGAGTAGTCCTGCTGTTTGTAATTACTACTTCTGGTTCTTGAAGGTTAGACTCCTTGGAGTCATTATTGAGATCTATTTGTACTGCTGGTTATGTGATGAGACCTCAATACGGCCATGAGGCATGTGTGGACCATACAAGTCCACTGGTTCAAGACATAATGATTTTTTGACTATCAACTCTAGAACCATTAACTACTTGGTGGGACTGAGATTGATCCGGCGTACAGTTTTTTCTTCTGATCTTTTGCACCCACATGAAGATTATATATTTCTTGATTTTGATATTCTCAGACTAAGGACTTTAAACTCTTGCGAAGCTGTTATTTTCCTTTTATTTTTTTCTGTAGCAATATGGAGATATCAGAACCCTATATACTGCTTGCAAGCACAGGGGCTTTGTGATGATATCTTACTACGATATCCGCGCTGCTCGGACTGCAATGCGTGCTCTTCAAAACAAGCCCTTAAGACGAAGAAAACTTGACATTCACTTTTCAATTCCCAAGGTTTGACATAAGATATATGCTATGCCATAGTTTTCACTGTTAATACTACTAATGTCTGAATCACGTGTGATCGTTTTCAATATGTCCAGGATAACCCATCAGAAAAGGATATTAATCAAGGAACTCTTGTAGTGTTCAACTTGGATGCATCTGTATCAAATGATGACCTTCGCCAAATATTTGGGACTTATGGAGAAGTCAAAGAGGTACCCTTTCCCCTTACTAGATATTAATTAATACAGTTGTATTTGCATTCAAATTATGTGAACACCTTCCTCAGCGAACGGGTAACCTCCATATGCTGAATTTTGTGTACTAAATGCAGATCAGGGAAACACCACACAAACGACACCATAAGTTTGTAGAATATTATGACGTTAGAGCTGCAGAGGCAGCTCTCAAATCTTTGAATAGGAGTGACATAGCTGGGAAACGTATAAAGCTTGAACCTAGCCGGCCTGGTGGCGCCCGTCGCAAGTACGTATTGTTTTGACTGCATGTACATATTTTTGGGGTTCCCAGTGAAAATTGCTTCCTTGTACATTAAACTTCTTATCAGCTTCTATTTTCCAACCCCCGTCCTAACTCGCATCAACTTCTTCTTTCTTCGTAAAGAGACTGAGATGGAAGAGTTCAAACTTTTACCAGCTTTAACGTTCGAAACCTGTTAAGCTTCTGAAGGTGTATCTAGGTTCTGTGGTTCTTTCTTTCATCTACTATTTTTTTGTGGGCACCTTAGCGCTGGGAAAACTTAGATGTACTCGTGTTCTGGGACAGTTTCGTATTTTTCCTTATGATTTGTGATTTATTTGGTATATGCTGTAAAAAGCGGTGGCATCCCTCTTTTGGCTTACATTTGCTTGAGAGAAGGTCGGGGCTGCTGGAGCTGTAATTTAGTTCTGAGAGCGCGAATCATGACTATATTGAGTAGGTCTATTTTCTGAAATTCTTTGATAGATCTCTACTAGCTACTGCACATTGTTTTGCTGTGCCAAGAGTTTTTCTGGACAACTTTCTGATGACTAACTGCAACTCGTAGCTTCAGATAATTCCAAAACATATGCCAATTTGATATGATTGCAGACAGTTCTCATAATTTGACATCAGGACCTAAGGCAGCAGTAAATGTCGTCAAGATAGTTGTTATAGGTCATTTAGCAGAGATAAGAACTTTAGAAGTCTAGCCTGAGCATAGCCCTGACTTACCTAGCATGAAGAACCATATGACTGTAGAACTTTACAAAGAAGAATGCTCAAGATGATCGATTTTGTGTTTTGTGGACTGTTCTAACTCGCATTTCTTCCAACTGTCAAGTTACCTGATATATATACCTGCAGCTTTACGATCCCTCATATTATTCATGTTCCAACTACTCTGCTCTTTTTCTGTTGTGAGCCTGAGATCAGAGTTGTACATTTTGATTTCGATTGGTATCATTATTTACTATTTAGTATGAGTGACAAACAAAATGAAAATGAAAACAAATGAAATGTCGTTGTTTCTATCTTAAAGCTTGATGCAGCAATTGAGTCATGAGCTGGAACAAGAGGAAACTCGCACATTTCGACATCAAGTAGGTTCACCACTGACCAACTCTCCTCCAGGTAAGTGCATCCTCAGATAACATAAGTGAATATGGGACTAAGAGTTGCTGTGCTCATTCTCATAAAGATCCTTTGTTCTGTTTGTGAATGCTTCTTCGTTTGTCATCATAGGTAATTGGACAAACTTTAGCAGTTCAGCTGAGCATAGTCCAGTACAAAGTTTTAGTCGGACCCCGGGAGTGGAAACACTCAGCCCTATTAACAACAACCATTTACCTGGGCTGGCCTCTATCTTGTCAAACCATTTTTCAAACCCATTGAAGGTTGCACCGATTGGTAAAGATCAAGGAAGGGGCGGCCATCTTAATCTGGTAATTCCCAATACCAAGGGAACGCAAGGAGCATCTTATATGCATTCTCATTCCTTTTCTGAGCAGAAGTTAAGCGTGAGCCCTGGACCCATTTCACCTTTTGGCGAATCAAGTACTAATCCATCTGGAATTGGAACACTGTCTGGTCCTCAATTTCTATGGGGAAGTCCCACTCCTTACTCGGAGGGCACCAATTCTTCTGGGTGGCAAACATCCTCAGTAGGGCTCCCATTTGCATCCAATGGACAGAGACAAGGTTACCCATACGCCAATCAGCATAAGTCATTTCTTGGCTCACATTATCACCATCACGTGGGATCTGCTCCAACCGGTGTTCCTCTTGACAGGCATTTTGGTTACTTCCCAGAGTCACCAGAAACTTCATTCATGAGCCCAGTTGCATTTGGCAGTGTGGGTTTTAGTCGCACCAATGCAAGCTATCTGACAAATATGGGTGTCCGTGGGCCTATGAGTGTTAGTGTTGCAGCACCTGGAATTGAAAGTGGTTCTCCTAGTTCTACAATGATGTCAATGCCGAGGAATAGTCCTGTCTTTTTCGGTAATGCTTCTTATCAAGGACAAGGGGCAATAAGCGACGGATTAACTGAGCGAGGTTGGAGTCGGCGGGCTGATTACACTGGGAACCAGATAGAGAACAAAAAGCAGTATCAGCTTGATTTGGATAAGATTATTAACGGGGAAGATACTAGGACTACTTTGATGATAAAGAACATCCCCAATAAGTAAGCGCACTCTAAAAATAAGCCATGACCAGTGCAGGATGTTATTATTATTGTGATTACTGATTTTTTTATGCTTTTGCTCCTTTGATCTTGCTCCAAGGTACACCTCAAAGATGCTGCTGGCCGCTATTGATGAAAATCATATGGGTGCTTATGATTTTCTGTATTTGCCGATTGATTTTAAGGTAATTAGGTGCTAATCATTGATAAGTTATACTGATATTCTCTCATATAATACGACACCAAATGATATCTCCTTCCTGGTTTGCAGAATAAATGCAATGTGGGTTACGCCTTCATTAATATGGTGTCTCCGTCTCACATTATCTCCTTTTATCAGGTTCACTTATGTCTGCTAATTATACACCTTTTTTGTTCCAAACTTAATTATGCATAACTTGATTAAATTACTTCAGTCTGGTGTTTGTGTATGCAACTGTACCTCTTTAGCTGCTTGTTTTTGTATCAGTGGCTGGTCACAGTAGCTAGTCCGAGTCTTCACATCAGATTAGCAAGCCATATATTGATTATTTTCCTCTGCAAAAGTGATGCTTTGTAGGGTTTTTGTATTTCTCTAAAGTACTTGCCACACTAAAATTTGTGCAGGCCTTCAATGGAAAAAAGTGGGAGAAGTTCAATAGTGAAAAAGTTGCTTCTTTAGCATATGCAAGAATACAGGGGAAAGGAGCCCTTGTTACACATTTCCAGAATTCAAGCTTAATGAATGAAGATAAGCGGTGTCGGCCAATTCTCTTCCAGTCAGAGGGCCAAGGGGCTGGTGATCAGGTAACATAATGAGGTTAATGTTAATACTGCTTAGTATGTAGGGGGAACTCTTGGATTTAAAATAGGTTTGGTATCTGCTATGCATGTCCCCTCTTATTTATTGTATAAGAAACTATATTAGAATCTAAGCTCTGGTCCAGCACCTTTTATAGTTGCCAATCGGGGATGCACCTTCTAAATGGGGAAAAAAGAAAGATGAGTTTAGGCTGTTACTGTTACTTTTACTCCATTTGTAGGCCCCTGGATCAAATGGAGTTTTCACAGAAACGTGGGGCCTCCATGATTTGCGTCACTGCTAAAATGTCTATGTAAGGGGGAGCTAATATTTTGAACTTCTTTTATCTGTAGGGTGCAATTCTTCGTTCAATTATTCAAGCACCTACCTTGAATTTTTACAACTGATTGGAACCCTAAATTAGGCTGGAATCTTGGCAACGCATTGAATGACTTCTTCACCTTTTAACTTATTCTTTTCTTTCTTTTTTTTTTTTTATAATTTGGTTTTGGGGGGATGGATGGGAAATACTCTCGTAGTCCTTTTTTAAAAACATCGATGCTTGATGATAGGTTATTTTAAGAATATCACTTGGAACTCTTGAAACCATATTTTCCATCACGTTTTCTTCTGGATATGCTAATCTGAAGTTATCTGCCGACTTATTTTCTTTGCGGGGTATCATCTTCTTACCTACTATTTGGGTCTTTTGGATCATACAGGAGTGTTTTCCCTACAACAATTTAAACATATGTATTCGCCAGCCAGATGGGTCTTACTCTGGGGATTCGCTAGAAAGCCCAACAGGTACCCCATAGGGAAGGCGGAGAGGAACTAAGACATTCCCTGAAAGTAGGTGACTCTCGGCATTGAAATTGGAGTAAGAGTGCTAATTGTTTCCTAGGTTCCAAGTGTATAAAATTGAGACAAACAAGAATGTGCATATAATTGCTTGTTTGTACACGAGGATGTGTCTGCTTATCGGTGATAGATATGCCCGGTTTTTCACAGTAGAGCTACCAATGGAAGAGACAGATGGAGGTTTTTTTTTTCTATATAGAGGAACCATTTGATATTGGACAAGGGATGCGTAGTATCTTAAGGCAAGCATCTCTCCTTTTGGATTTGCTGCCTGTTCTGTTTTCCCTTTTCTCTTGCTCCTCTGCGCTGGGTTCCCTTTGTCTATTTGTGAATGTAATCAGTGAATACCTGTTCATATGAATGTTGGAGTCGCAAAAGTATAGAGCTAGGTGCTGTTTTCGGAAGTGTATAGAAGGAAAAGCAGAGCCTGGACGTGTTCAACGTGTTGCCCCCTGATGTGTGTAAAAGAACTGCCTTAATACATGATGTACAGTTGTTTCACTATTAGCTGTATGCCTCTGTTTATGAGATTTATAAACGCTTTTCTTCAGCATGTACATTATGAAATGTAAAGCCATTCAGTTTCTTTCATTTCCATTGTTTTGCTTAACTATTCTTCAGCATGTTTAGGTGGAGAATGCTTCTTTTTTTTTTTTTTTTCTGTCACGACAATAGATTCTCCTTACCCCGAATATCCGTACTCCCATAAGACTTGAACATGCGACCTTGTAGGAGAGACCTCTAATTTACCATTAGGCTATCATTTTGGTTTCTGAGTTTTAGTTTATTCCGAGGTTCGAAATAGCAAGGTGTGGTAAGTGCCTTGTGTTTGGTAGAAAATTTGGATCCCTTGAATAAGTTCAAAAATCCGCTTCATCAATGGCCGACTTATCCAATAACCAATGGTTAATTCTTAAGATAATCAATGCTCCTTTTGCAATAATGATTCATGTTTCTCAAGTCTTGCGTGGGTTTGGTGCTTTTTGCTGCTAAAACATTAATCAGGAAATACAGCTTAGAATGATGACCTGCAAGATTGAAAAAGAGTGACATCCAGGTAGGGTTTTGGATGGAAAACTTCTCAATCTTAGGTTGGAGCATAGCTACCGGACAAAACTCTGAACAAACAATGAAATAAGGTAGTATTTGTGTATGAATGTTTGCCAACATACCTAGGTAGACCCTTTTATATAGTTATAGGTGTAAATCTCTAATAGAATTAGGAGTGACGGCTTGGGCTTGGGCTTGGGCTTGGCCTTTGCCTGCTCCTTGGAGATCATGTAATAGTCCTTTCAAAAACTTAATTCATCTAAAGGCAACTACAAATCTCGTATTTGACTAAATTTGACTGGGAATAACAGGTATCATTTGAATGATTGGGAGTTTTTTTTTTCTAGCTTTATTTTAAGTTTCCCCACTTTTTTTTTTTATCCAAGATGTTTGGATGAGAAAGTATATGACGGGTGCCTTAAGACAAGCATTGAATTTTCAATAGACTTTTCACTCGCTTGTAGGGATAAATCATTTTTGCACAACTATAAAAAAGTCCCTAAACTATAAAGGTTTCACTAGCATCATCCCTAAGCTAATTAATTTAGCCAAATTCATCCCTAAACTATCGTAAGTGTGTCCATTAGATCCTTCTATAATCGGGGTTAAAAAATGGCCGTTAGATGTCTCAAAATGGGGGGCAAAATCGGTAATCACTGTTTATGATACTTTAGGGACAAACCTGGCCATAGAGTTGTCAAAGGGCCGGGCTTGGGCCGGCCCAGCCCAAGCCCATCGGGCCTGCTGTGGGGCCGGGCCGGGGCCGGGCCAGTGGGGCTGCCAACCGGGCCGGGCCTGCCGAAGGCAAACCTAGGCCCAGTCCAGGCCCTGGCCCTAGGCCCAATATCTAGGGCCGGGCTTGGGCCGGGCCCGGGCCCCTTTTTTTTTTTTTCTTCTTGTTATTCAATTTTAAATTTCATCTCTAGGCAATATTCACAATTTAACGAACCTAATCTTTATCCTTTTATTTCATTATAAGTAATATACATATATATGTATGTATGTATATACATATTTATTTGTTAGCCATTATATTTTTTATTATATGTTAAACATTTTCATACTCTTCTTGGTGAGCTTTATTAATAAAATCTTAACACATAACAATTTATATAGAAAAATAATAAATGTGTTCATAGGCCCTCCTCCTTTTATCCGGGCTTGGGACCGGCTGCTTGTAAACAAACAGGCGAAGTTACCTATTTTTTTATATATACGAAAAAATATATATCTTGCTTGTAAAAATTTATTTTATATATATGGAAAAAAAGTATATTTTGTAAAAAAATTTATTCTTAAAATTCTAACAATCAAAATAATAATGCATGTCTATCCAAAATATCAGCAATCAAAGATCAAGAAATCTGCAACGTCAACCAAAAGGATCAAAAGAGGAAAATAAAAACAAATTACCTAATCATCCAGAAGTACTTCAATATCCGAGTCACTGCTCTTCCTATCATCAATCGGTTTATCTTGCTCGCGGTATTTCGCATCAAGATAATCCTTCCAACATACACATAGCTCGAGCGACTCGGGGTTAAGACGACTCCTCCTGTCATCCAAAACCCTCCCGCTGGCTGAAAATGCCGACTCTGAAGCAACCGTGGAGGCTTGCACTGGCAGTACATCCCGTGCAATTTGGGATAAAGTTTTATACATGTTTTGATTTTGTTTCCAAAAATTTAACAAATTAAAATTAACCTGTTCTTGCCTTGATAAATCAGAATAATGATCAGTATTTGCATATACACCAATCTCATTAAAAGAGGAAAAAGTATACGAACCTGCCGAATTAGAAGTACCTTCACCTGGTAGTTGTCTTGCTACTAGATGTTCAAAGCCCTGAAGGTATGGCGCATAATACCTCTCAACAGTGGATGATGATGTAGCTCGCCCGCGCACGTCAGCAGAATTACGATAGACGTTGAACAAGTCCTCAAACCTCTTGCTCACTTTTGCTGTGAATGCGGTTGTCTCCTCTGCTGTGTAGCACATTAATTTCGATATCTCTTGTATCGAGGCGTTCACGCCATGCAACTTTAACCTAGGATCTAAACAAGTAGCCACAGTAAAAATAGCAGGCAGTTTACTCCAATATTTATTAAATTTTTGATCCATCACTTTTACTATTTCCTTAAAGGGTCCTATATATCTCCATTTTGTTAACATTGTAGCCATCTTCAGAATTTCTATTACAGCGAGAGGAGAGGTGGGATAGTACGTACCAGACAATAAATTGGTAGACGTGTAGAATACCTCCAAAAATTCAGCTAGGTATGTGGCCATCTGCCATTCCTCTTGAGTTGGCAAGCCGGCTGGGAACTGGGTTAGTAGAAAATGCGTATAGACTTCTCGGTATGCCAGAATGTGTAAAAGCATGTGGTATGTAGAGTTCCACCTGTGGACCACATCTGTAACTGCTCTCCTGCGAGGCATATTATATTGAACACACAACGTTTTAAATTGTTGTGTTCTCGGACTCGAGCTATTAACATACGCTGTCATACCCCTCATTTTGAGAAGAATATCTCCTGCAGCAGCTAAACCATCTTGAACAATTAAATTAATAATGTGACAAACACAGCGAACATGAAATAATTCACCATTAAGTACAGGTTGAAGCGTCTCCTTTAAAGCTGCAACAGCAACTTTATTATTAGAAGCATTATCAAAACTAACACTCATAATCTTATCCTTAATTTTAAATGTGGTGCATGCTTTTAATATAAGAATAGCAATGTTCATTCCATCGTGCGGATAAGGGAAGTGCTCGAAAGCGATGATTCTCTTGTGCATAACCCAATCTGCATCAATCCAATGAGCGGTCACACAAGAATAACTAACAAAAGTATAAGGAGATTGCCAAATATCAGAAGTAAGACTAACTTTACCGTCAAATTTATCGAAATAATCGATAAGGCGTGCTTTAGCAGCATTGTACTGTCGGAGTGCATCGGATCTAGTTGTGTTTCTATGAACCTTTTTGTACAAAGGTTGAACGTATGTGTTCATATATCTAGAGTGCTTAGGATTATCGGCAAAAGAAAAGGCTTGTTCATCATGAATAACAAATTCAGCGAGACCGTCTCTTTGCTCTCGCTGATTATAAACAAATAACTTACCGTCAAAAGATAACTGCGTTTGGGTAGGTTCGACGTGGCCTTGTCGAGGTGCACACTGAGGGTAATGCCTGTTAAGATGTCCATTACCACTACCAGACGAAAATAATTTAGCACAGTACTTACATCGAGCTTTTCGGATGCCGTCCACCGTAACTTCATCAAAATGATTCCAACACTCGGCTTTCTTTTTTTCCCCTTTTGGACTTCTGGCTCATTACCGGAGGCATTGCTCGGCCCTTCTTCATCATGACCAGGCATAGGGTTGAGATTATGCCACGGAGTAGTAGCTTCGCCAACCGAGCTGCGTCCTTGACTATAATGCGGGGGGTCTTCATCAGGCGTGTATTCAAAATCTGGAATGTTTTGATTGAACTCCCAATTGGCTTGGGTATCTATCATACAGCCTGTACTCATTCGTCCAGGAACGAATGGTTGTGTTGGTGCTTGGATTGGTGTTTGTGATGGCCGTGGCGCTGGCGCTTGTGCTGGTGGTGGTGCTTGCGATGATGATGATGTTTTTCGTGATGACGATGCACGCCTCATTTTCTTCAATAATCCAGCCATATTTCACGCTAAACTTTGTAAGAGTAACTAAATACACAAGTATAAGAGTAGTAATAAGAAATAACAATTAAAAGAATGAACGAGTAACAAATATTAGAGAGTTAGTAATTAAAAAGAATTTAGCAAGACTAGTAATTAATAAACAAGAGTACTAATTAGTAAATACTAGTAGTAATTAGCAAGAGTAGTAATTGGAGAGGAAAATAGTAGTAAAGCTTGTAGAAATATAGAATGTTTAGGTAAGAGAGAGTAAGAAGATTGGTGTGAAAAATTAGAGAGAAATGGTGTGAATTTATAGATTTTAGAAACTTCACAAAAGACCAAAATACCCCTACAAACTATCCGTTTATAGTTGTTGGGGAGGGTAAGAGTGTAAAGGAGTTGAAAAATATAGGTTAGACTAAAATACCCCCAAACTAGCCGTTATATTGCTGTTGGGGGGGTAAAAGTGGAATTTTGGAAAAGGGGTGGAAGAAAGGGGGAAAAAGCAAAAAATTCAAACAAGTGGTGGGGCCAAAACCGGGCCAGACCGGGCCAGAACTGGGCCGACTTCGGGCCGGGCTTTTTCGCAGAATCTGAAGGCTTGGTCCAGGCCCAGGCCCCAAGCCCGCTTGTGCTGGGCCGCTACTGTTCATGGACGGGGCCGGGCCAGCCCGGGCCAGAACCGGGCCGGGTCGGGCCAGCCCACGGGCCGCCCGGCCCGTTTGACAACTCTACCTGGCCAAACGCATATAGTTACATATATTTTTGGCAATAGTTTTTTTTCCCTTCTTCTTCTCTTCCCATTCTTCTCCTTTTCTTCTTCCCTTTAACAATTCCACCCCCACCACTAGTTACTCTATAC
Organism: Escallonia herrerae; assembly: GCA_033070095.1. NCBI lineage: Eukaryota > Viridiplantae > Streptophyta > Magnoliopsida > Escalloniales > Escalloniaceae > Escallonia > Escallonia herrerae. Next base: position 681,585 of record JAVXUP010000084.1, read on the forward strand.
TTCCTACCACCTCCGATACCACTCTGCACCACCCTAATCATCACTACTACCACCACCACCATCAAGTCTGATGTAGTATATTGAATCTACCACTAAGCACACCACCACAAATGATCTACTTGTCGTTGGGAGTAGATTGAATATGAGCCTTTTTTTTTTTTTTACAACAATCGCATTTGATAATGGTGGTAAGATGGGGTAGGTTTTTGATGATGGCGGTCGGTGGTTCTAGAGTTAGGTGGTGCTGATTGTCTGTGGTTATGGTTGCACCATTGGTTGCTGTGGTGGCTGCAGTGGGTGACTGTAGTAGTAGTGGGCAATCGCGGTGGTAAGTTCAATGGTGTGGTGCTGTTGTTGATGGTAGGCTGGTAGTGGTGGTTGGTAATGGTCGTTATGGGTTTGACGGGTTAGTTGTGGTGGGGGTGGTATTGTTAATGGGTAGTGGGTGGATTGTTAATGGGTAGTGGGTGGTTGTGCTAGCTCGGGTGGTGTGGAACCATGGTTGTGTTGCGTGATAGGGTGGTTGCCGAGGTGGTGGTTTAATAGTGTGGTGGAAGGGTGGGCGATGGGCTGGCTATGGTGGTGGGGAAGAGTGGTTGTGGGTTTGATGGTATGGTGGTGGTTTAATGCTACATGGTGATGTTGTTAATGATTGGTGGGCTGCTTGTGGTGGTAAGGAATGATGGTTGTGGATCTATTGGAGTGGTTGCTATGGTAGATGTTTAAACCCAAAATGGAGGTAATAATGGTGATACATAACTTGGGGGCGTGGGGGGGTGGGGAAGGGTGTGTGGAATTGTTGAAAGGAAGAACAATGGACAAGTAGAACAAAGAAAAGAAGAAAATAAAAGAACAACTGCCAAAAAAGTCTGTAAACTATGTGCGTTCTGTTAGCATCATCTAAACTATTATGAAGAGTGATTTTTCAGATTTTTCCATCGTTTTGGGGATCTACGGCCATTTTTTGACCCCGACTAATAGAAGAACCTGGTGGATGCATTTATGATAATTTAAGGACGAATTGGCTGAAACAATAGTTGAGGGATGATGCTGGCAAAATGCTAATAGTTTAGAGATGTTTTTTTTTAATATTTTTTTTTATAGTTGTCCCATAATTTTTTTCCCATCATTGTTCTTAGACTTAAACTCTTGGGAGATTAAATCATGGAACTTTGCCTAAGTATGTTGTTCGGACTTTTAGCTCTTAAGAGCTAAGTCTTAGAATTTTGTCTAAGCAGGCTACTTGGACTTGTCTATAGGAAGATGCATATTTGGGTCTTGAGATCTTTAAAGGGAATGCCCTATTGTAGCCTCTTTTTGAAGAGCATGCAAAGCTTTGTGCATGCAAGTTGTTTCATGTGCTTGTACATGTTAACATACTCGAACTCCCATCATCAGCTGAGAGTTGGTAAATCCCATCTAGCATATCACTAGGAAGTTTTGGAGAATGATGGATTGATAAATTCCCAGGAAATGCCTTTTCTTCTCAAGGCTTGGAGCCAGGCCAAGGCTTTTTAAAGCTTGGGTTCGTGAGATCAGCCTTTGAGGGAAAATAAAACACAGAGTTCATGTAAACGCCCTTGGGGGCTAATGGAAGATACAATTTATGTAAATGATCATGAGGGTTTGTCATGCTCTTCAGCAACTTGATAGGTTGCGATCGAAGTAACAAGTATTTGTTACTGTGAGGCTAAGCAAGAAGGCGCAAGGCATTGAGCCTTGAATATTCCCACTTTCATATACATAAAAAGCATCTTGACTGAGAAGGCATAATTGCAATGATGAATTTTTAGTCTTTGTTTAGGGCTTGTTCGCAAAACAGCTTGCATGAGCAAACAAAATGTTAAGGACCATAATTTGTTTTCTTGGCTGGACGAGCATCTAAAGCTAGAGGACGCGGATTCTGACAGAGCAAGTAGAGGATGCGGTGTCCAACTGAGCAAGTTGTCCACATATGAGAATCAAAGATTTTGCTGCATTTTGTCGATATGCTGTCCAGCAATGTGCAAAAGTCTCTGGCAAGCAAGAATTGGCTTTGATTTGCTGGCTGCATGGGCATGAACTCTCAGATTTATCAGACTTATTAGCAACGCTATCAGCATAGGCCGGCAATGTGCTCTGATTTACTAGATGCATTAGTATCGTGCGAGCATGCATTATTGTGACCAACTCATTAATATGTAAAGGTGTGAATGTCTCACAATTGATAGATGTTAATGTATGACCGAACAATGTCACAAGTCAACATGTAACGCCAAGCAGGCAGAATGCTGCAGTAGTGGATATAGGCCTGAGTATCTTAGCGGTTAGACAATAGGGGTGTGTCACATTGCATGATGCAAATGGTGCTTAACCAGGTCTAGGTGAAAGCGTTATGTGATACGTAAGCGCACAAAAAGCAGCCTTTTAAATCTTGCTAGAGCCTAAAATCAGAGTCCCTTATTAGTAAAATACAGAAACATTTGGCTACTCATGTGCAGGCTTTAAAGAATTCGAAGCTCACGTTAAGTAATTGAGACTTTGTTGGTCTCAAGTGTAAATATGTTTTCAGTTTTTGTTTTCAAAAAAAGTAAAACTAAAACCTCTTTGAGTTTTCTTTTTTTTTTTTTTTTACAGAACTGATGGAGATTTCGATACAGTTTTGTATAATTGATTTTTTATTTTTGTTTTATTTCTTTATATTTTTTTTCCCTATCTTCTCTTTCTTTTTTGTTTTCCAATACTTGAGAGCTTCTTCTGAGCTTCTACGTTCAACAACCAAAAGCACCCTAACCATGATCAACACATCTCCTCTGTCACTGTCCAACTACTGCTATGACAATAACACGCAAATTTGCGAGTTAGTGCTTCGTTGGTTTGATTGGGTGAATGTGTTTGATTAGCTTGAAATTTACCTGCAAAAATTGAAGATACTAGAGCTAATTAATGAATGAAATTTTTTGGCGGTGTTTGTTTTGGGGACAATGGTTGTCGGTATGATGGTGATTTGGATTTGAGGGAGTGGTGGTGCCATGGTGGTGACCAGTGTTAGAGGATTTGGTGGTCGGTGATGGTGGTGGTGATAAGACGCTATTGTGGTTGGTGGTGTTCATGAGTGTTAGTCAATGGTAGTGGTGGCGACGACCAACAGGGACGAATCCAAAAAGTCTAATCGGGGGTGTCAAAAAAAAAATAAAAAAACTGTGGCTAACATAAAAGAATTCAAAAGGCTCAAGTTCATATAAAATATGAATAATCAAAATACATTATAAAAGCTTCACTATTAAATACGTTAAATACAAAGTAGATTGTTCAATTTTACCACTAATAATATATCTTTATTATGCATAGTGATTTATTTTAATTATTAAGGTTGGTCAATAATAAATTATCACTTTTGCATAAAAAAACTTAACTCTTACTCTATAGATATATTACTAATATGATTATTAATTGTATAACTATGTTAATCACGTATAAGTTAACAAATTATAAGAATTTAAAATAATAGAAATAATTAACCTTAATTTATTCTTGTCCTCTTGTAATATGGAGATATTGAATATAACATAGAGCAAGAAAATGACAAAGACAAGGTACAGAGAGTAAAAAACAAGACAAAATGAAATCTTAATAAATTAATGCTACAATATGGTCACATTTTTAGAAATATTTTATATATTTTAAATATATTTATTCATTATCCCGAAAACTAAAAGAGGATTTCAAATAATCTTGAGGGGTGCCATGCCTGTCCCCCCCCCCCCCCCCCTCGGGGTCATGGGGGAGGTCCGCCTCTGACGGTCAATGGCTATAGTGCTTGGCGGTGTTGGTAAGTTTGCTGTTCGAGTGTGTTGATTAGTGATGGTGGCATATCGGCGATTAATGGCTGTGGTGGTCGATGGGTATGGTGGTTGGTAACGTTGGTAGTTTATTGTTCTTGGATGATAGGTGTTGGTGATGAAGATTGAAGGGAAGAAGAGACATAAAATGCTTTCAACAAAGTTGAAAGGTGGATCTCAAAAAAAAAAAAAAAATTTGAAAGTTGAAAACACAAAAATAGAGTTTTGAAAAACAGTTTCATTTTGAAAACTAGTTTATAAATTGAAAGGAGAAAAAAAAACTAAAACTGACGGTCACGATCTTGTTTCCAGTTTTTAAAGTTGAACAAAAACCGAAAATAAAAACTATTTCAAACTCTACTTAAGTCTACCCTTTTCTCTTTGACGACTGAATGGTCTGCACCTTATATTTTGTTTTGACCCAGAACTCTCGTCCACACAAGAAGGGTAGCCACAGCATCGCCGGTAGCTAATTTGACCATGACCTTTTTGGCAACATTGAAGCGGAAGAATGCTAGTCGTGGAGGACTGGATTTGGACGGGAAAGCAGTTGTCAGCTGCCGGTTGGCTATGACGGTGCTGCCCGTCGCAACGTTAGCATTATGGACGGCGAGGTGGTGGCCAACAAAGGAGCTTCTGTGGCTTCGGTGGCAACCTCGTCATGTAGTTTGGCCTATGGCGACGATTTACCTTGTCAGATTTTCAACCAGTGGCAGTCATGGCCATACTTCATAGTAGTGATGCGGTAACAGCCTCTTTCGGGCAATAGCTTGTGGACGGTTTGAAGAGCCCCATTTTGTGTCTTGCAGACCCACAGGGTGAGACATTGGAGGTAGTTTTGACGCTGCTCCACTGGCCGGATCGTTTTCAATCGGAAGCGCTGATCCTTGTGCCGTAGGCTGGATCTCGACAGAGGCCCGTGTCTACTAGTCAACGTTTCGCCAGACGGGAGCGTCATTGGCAGTTTAGTGTATCTGGTGTCGCAGACGCAAGTAAACAAACTGGATGATGCATGGAGTAACGAGACGACTTGTAGCTGGACAACATGGCGGTTACGGGCAGTGGCGGAGCCAAGAATGTTGAGCGTGGTGGGCATTTGAAATTGTATTTATGATTTAGCAATAAGGATATTCCTATATTCATACCCTAGTTTCATTGACAAAGTTAATTCTCATGGAATTAAGTCAACTGCCTAAATTACTGGAATAAAGGAATTCAATGTTGGTTCTGTCAAGTTGGCTCAAGCTGAAGCTCAACAGGAAATTCGGGTTATTACAGATCCAATTGGTATTACAATTAAACATGCAGACTATAATTACAAATTTTCAATTGCCAAATTCTCAGTTTGAAATTGAAAATCCCCAAATTCCCAATTCCTAAAATATGAAATTAGAAGTTATTAACCTCATAATTATAAACTGAAACAAAAAGTTGTACTTATTACTAAGAAAAGTTAAAAGAAATCAACTGTATAAGCATCAAACAAGGATCTTACTGGGAAAATCACTGTTGGGACCTTGGGATGTTAAAAAACAAACAAAGAGTCCACCGTAAATTCGCAGCCGGCCGCCGGCAAATTAAACAAGCAGCACATCAAGTCGGTTCAGAACATCTCAAAAACAAAGTAAAAAGCTTTATTCCGTTTGCAAAACCAATCGACTAAAGCAATTGTTACCCTCAAGCCATTAGATGGTTAGCTCGACTGATTGAATCTTATGCCAGACATGAATCGGCCAGAGGACGGGAGGAGAAAACATGCGAGGGTAGAGGCGGAGAATGCGGCGTAGCAATCAGAGCTCAGAGGCGGTGTACTTTGTGGCCTTGTAAAGTGTAAACTGTGTGGTTCAATATGTTGATTTTATGTCTTTATTTATTTGGAGTTCGAATTTTTTTTGTTTTGTTTTTATTCGTGTAAGCTTAGCTTTTAAAATGACTAAAAGGACATTTCTTTTACATATCCTCAAATTTTTAATTGCGTTAACATGTAAAATAACTAAAAGATATCTCTTTTAAAATAACTAAAAGTATTTCTTTTAAATATTTTTAAAATTTTTAAGTGGACATTTTTATCCTTATGGATTAGATATATAATATGTAAGCTAAAAAAGTTTTGGAGGAACAGGTGGGCACCGGTCCACCGGTGCCACCCACTAGTTACGCAATAGCTTGTTTGTGCATCTTGATCAGTGGTGGGGTTGCACGGCTATGACAGTGCCACTGGTCGTGATGGCTACAGTCTTGGTGGTGCCACTACGAGGAGTTGCTTTGGTTGATTGGAGATTGTGGTAGCGATAGTCAGGTTTAACAGCTGACAAAAAACATATAGCAGTGGATAAACCCGTCGCTATGCGCGGTCTCGTCGCATTGGCCGGAGCACTGCCATCAGTAGTTGTACATCCATTTAAAAACCCTTCTTCTTTCACTTTTTCTTTTACAGCGATAGCAACCAAATGGATAGTAGGGGTTGCTTCGCGGCGACAGTGATGCGGTGGTAGCTTTGGTGGCTAGATTAATCATCGCAGCACGATGACGCTGCTGACGACCAACGATCAACGATGGCTGCTGACGGTCGCGTGTGCCGTCGAGGCTGTCGGTGGTCACAATCTTTGTGTTAGTTGTCATAAAGGTTGGCTTGAAGCTTACCGCAAAGTGTTCCGAGCCATTGACCGACACATGAGCCACCGGTGCTGTGGATGATTAACCGGCTAGATTTTTGAATTCCTTTTTTTCTTTTTCTTTGCTGCAACATCGGCTGGGTAGTTTGCTTTGAGATCTGTTGGCTATACGGTAGTTCGATCCATATGGCTGGTGGCCGTTGCGCGGCAATGATTATTACACTTGGTTTGACGAGTTTGGCTTGGTTGAGACTTGTTAAAGGTTGTGCTGTTGGCCATGATTCCGGTCGAGGTCCCACAAATAATGCCAATATGTTACTGCTAAAATGTTGATAAGGAAGCATAACTTGAAACGATGACCTGTAAGATAAGAAAAGGGTGGCTGTTAGGTGGGGTTCCGGTAAATTTAAAGGAACTCTTTGATGTTTAAGTCGGAGCACATCTATATAATAGAACTATAAAGAGCAATGAAATATGTTGGTTTTTGTGAGTGAATAGTTGCTCACGTACCAAGGGGAGGCTCCTTTATATAGGCACATGGCTACAACCGTAATAGAACTAGGAGTGACAATTGAGTCTTGGGTCTGATTCTTGAGAATCATGTTAGAGTCATTCGAACGTCTTAATTCATCCCAATGGTAACTACAAATCTCGTTGTTGACCGAATTTGACTGGAAATGTTAGATATCTTCCGAAGATTGAAAGTTTATTTTTTTTAGCTATATCGCTAGGAATTCTCAGTGCTTCTTTCTTCAAGGAATACTTAATTGATTGCTTCCTTATTCAATGAATCCGGAGGAGTTTACTCTAGAGGAGTTAATTGAAATGTAGTCACTGGCCTACCCAAGCAGGAGTTTACTCCGGAGTTGCTTAAATTTGACATTTGGTTGGTGATTTAAGTTCTAGTTCTTATCCTTGATAAATTAATTTTAGGGATAACTACGATAGTGTTCCTGAGGTTAGAATAAATTACAGACGTGTCTCTTAATTTGGACAAATTACACATATCCATTGACCAAACAGAATCATAAAAAAATCTAACAGTTTTAAGAAAATGACTTTATTTCCCTTGAAATAGAATGCTATTTTCTTTCGAATGCCATTATTTCATGTCTTCTTCTTTCTCTTCCTTTCTTCTTTTATATTTTTTTTCTGTCTTCTCTCTTTCTTCATTTCACTCACAAAATAACCCTAACGCCAAGACAACACTAGTAGCAATGGCTTGGGGAAGCGGCAAAAGCGTTGAAGGGATGGGTGGGTTGTGGCAGTGATAGCCTCGAGGTGGGCATGTGGCTTGGGGCTATGGCAGCAGCATGATAGGGGAATAAGATTAGGTTGTGGCAAAAACAGGATAGGTGGGCTATTGGGGTTGCGACAGAAGTGTGGAGATTGAGAAGCCCGGGTTTGACGAGCTAGAGAAGCTCAGGGCCACCATGGGGAAGATGAAGAGGAGGCTGGCTGCGCGTGACGACAGAATTGCAGTGGCAGAGGCTGATTCTAGCGTTGACAGTGATATTAATTTTGGCAATTTAGGGTTTTGTGTATCTATTTTCGTGGTGGGGCCACCCACGGGTTTTTAAGGGGATTGGGGGCCACAACTGGATGGGGGGAGGGGGTTGGGTCTAGGGAGGTAGGAGCGGCGACTGGGTGGGGGCAGAAACAGCGGGGTAGGGGAAGTTAGAGAGAGAGAGAGAGAGAGAGTTAGGGTTTAAAATTAAATGCAATCCTAACCTAGGAAAAAAACACAAATAAAAAAAAGGATTTAAATCTGTAATTTGATTTGAAAAAAAAGGACTTAATTTCTATTAGAGAGACCCTAATTTAAAAATAAGATTAAAATTTTAATCAGGAGAGAGAAACAATTAGGTTTTGAAATACTAATTTGGTATTAGGTTTGAAACCCTAATTTTATAAATTAGGATTTTTAGTAGATATGTGGTATAATAGTATCGATATTTAGAAAATACAAATAGATGACATTAGTAAAAAAGTACACTGTTTGGACGAAATCCTGATCGATGAACACGACTGATACATTTTGAAAATTTTTTGTCACGGTATGTTACATTTTGAAAATTTTATATTTAATTATAATTTTATACTAACCGACGCTGCTGCTGCTGTAATTATTCCTTAATTTTATCGGCTTAGATATGGACAAATGGGCGAAAGTAACATGGTTGGTTTGAGATCCGGAGCACTCGAATTGATGATTAGCAAAGCCATGACATCATATATGTTGACCTTTTGACCTCCAAGCATGCCAACTTGGAAACGAACTCGTATACTATATTATTATTATTATTATTATTATAATCATCTACTACAAAACTCCATGCGTTGACGATGCTATCAGCTTACCGACGGAAACCAAATACAACACTGAACAAAAATGAACAAGGTAGAGCTCGTCTTCATCCCTTCTGCCGGCGTTGGTCACCTTGTCTCCATGGTGGAGATCGCGAAGCTGCTCATCAGTCGAAATGAGTGGCTCTCCATCACTGTCCTCACCATGAAGCTGCCTTTCGACTTCGGTGCCAGCCCCTCCACAAAACCACCACCACCACCCCAGCAAGCAGAAGCCGAAACGAGTCGCATACGGTTTGTGGAACTCAAGCCTGACGGCGACGTTCCGACGGTCCCAACCCCTACCTTCCTCTTTGGCTTCATCAGCATGCATAAGACCCACGTCCGAGACATAATCCAGAATATTGTCCACTCCGAGTCAACCCGACTCGCTGGGTTCGTCATCGACATGTTCTGCACCAGCATGATAGACGTGGCCAACGAGTTTGGGCTTCCCACGTACGTGTTCTTCACCTCGGGCGCAGGTTTCCTCGGCCTCATGCTCCATCTGCAAACCCTCAGGGACCACCATAACGAGGACATCACCGAGTTCAAGGACTCGGACGCCGAGTTGGCCGTCCCGAGTTTCGAGAACCCAGTTCCTGCTAAGGTCTTGCCTTCGGTGGTGCTGGATAAGGAAGGTGGGTCCACCGCTTCCATCTCTATATTCGGACGGCTGAGAGAGGCTAAGGGCATAATGGTCAATACATTCACAGAGCTGGAACCTTATGCGGTCAAGTCCCTCTCTGACGCAAAGGACGTGCCGCCGGTCTACACCGTGGGGCCCATTCTCGACATCAACAGCGACAAACGTGCTGATGACGACGCCGTTTTAGATTGGCTGGACGACCAGCCAAAGTCGTCGGTGCTGTTCCTCTGCTTCGGGAGCAGGGGAAGCTTCGACGGTGACCAAGTTAAGGAGATAGCGTACGCGCTGGAGCGGAGTGGGCACCGGTTCCTGTGGTCCTTACGGCGGCCCCAGCCCAAGGGCAAGATGGGTTCCCCAAGCGAGTACTCTGACTTCAACGAAGTGCTGCCGGAAGGGTTCATTGAACGCACGGCTGGGGTGGGGAAGGTGATAGGGTGGGCGCCACAGGTGGCGGTGTTGTCGCACCCGGTGGTGGGAGGGTTCGTGTCGCACTGCGGGTGGAACTCGACGCTGGAGAGCGTGTGGTGCGGGGTGCCGGTGGCGGCGTGGCCTTTGTACGCGGAGCAGCAGATGAACGCGTTCGAGCTGGTGAGAGAGCTGGGCATGGCGGTGGAGATTAAGATGGATTACCGGAAGGATTTCAGGACGGCGGAGGCGGTTGTCTTGACAGCAGAGGTGATTGAGAGCGGGATAAAGAAGCTTATGGACAGCGATGGCGAGATTAGGAAGAAGGTGGAAGAGATGAAAGAGAGGAGCAGGATGGCGGTGGCGGAGGGTGGCGCGTCGTACGTATCACTTGGACGTTTTATTGAGGAGGTGATGGGTAACATACAATGAAATGAATTCAATGCTCCTCCTTATACATCGATTATATTTTCTGCAGCTTGAAATAAAAAGTTTCACGACAATCAAACCATGAGATATGTAAATAAGAATTCAAGAATTCCGTTCGCTACTCTCTCTCTCTCTCTCTCTCTCTGCGCGCGCCCCCTTCTCGATTAGAGTTATCAAAAGGGCCGGGCGACCCGCGGGTTGGCCCGGCCCGACCCTTTATTGGGCCCGGACTATCCCTAAACCTTAGGGCTTGGGCAAGGGCCAAGCCGAATTTTTTGAGAAATAGGTCCGGGCCCGCCTTCTTTTGGCCCAAAAAATGGCTCCCTTTTCGCCCTAAGGTTGGCCCTATTTCTGGTCTTTTTTTGGCCTTACACACAGGCTCTCTTTTGATTCAGTATTATTGTATACACACATTATTATATATAAGTGTGCGAGTCCAACGATAATCGAATGAGCAATGAATCTGAACATGAATTATGATGATCGTTCTTCCTTGGTAAAATAATCAAAGATATGTTTGACATAAAATAAGAATTAGATTACAAAGATTACAGTCAAACTGTGAGAAATCATGAGCCTCCTTGAAGAGGCCTTGGCTGTCTTGGATGGTCCGAACTTATTTGTCAATAAATACCAAACCGATTAATTCCATCCTCTTACATATAAATTAGTATTGGCACTATGCGTAAAAAAATTGTTGATGCGGAAATGGGTTCAATGCTACGTGAAGGTGTCACAAATGATACAATCTGAGTCAGCTTCCAGGTAGCCAAAGTAGGAGACAGTAAAGACGGAGTAAGGGCTGAGAGCAAGACTCCCCAGACAGGTCGCGAGGGCTGGCAGCACCGCGCAGACAGGGCGACGACGAATAGGGCCGACAGTCGACAGTCAGTGTTAAGGATGCAGCATCGAGGGTTCGGAGACGGGAGTCCAGTCGACAGTCAGTGTCAAGGATGCAGCATCAAGGGTTCGGAGACGGGAGTCCAAGTGTGTTTCTCTCACTAGAATTCCAGAGAGAATGTCCTTTTAGAGAGAAAAGTGAAAAGTTCAAAATGAGAGAAAGATCTTTGAAAAAGCTCCAAAGTCCATTATTTATAGGCAAAAATGTGCATGTATCGTAAGTTGACGTGTAACCCCCTGGGAACGACGCGTCGCCGGGGGGGGGGGGGGGGGGCAAAGTATTGATTCTCCGTTGGACTGCCGGTCCCCAAGTTTGTGCTGCCCTGCCCTCGCAGCATCTCTCTGCCAGTCTGAGGAGACTGATCACGCTGTAGTAGCATGATCAGAGTAGCCTGTTGCCCAAGCCTCCAGTCCAAGCCCTTACTGAATCCCACGAGGTGCGTCCAGAGACGGGCAGGGAACCTGACAGCGGCGAGGGTTGCCCCTGTAGCCAACTGCCAGGCAGACTAGGCGCGATGCCCTCCAAGAACCTGCTCCCGTCCCAGAGTGACCAGTGGGTCATTGCCCTGGGGGTGTCGACGATCAACAGCAACATGAGTGGGCATGGACGCCGCTTGGTGCTTAGAGTCCGTTGCGGGGGAGTCTTCACGTCGGAGTTCCTGCAAGTGTGATGTAAGTGTCTTTAAGGTTTTGCTGACGATGGCTTCAGGGTTGTGAGCCCGTCCTGCTGCGAGGGCCAGATCCCTCGGTGATTGAGCTGGCGACGGCATACAGCCCGTCCCGTAGTTTGATTGAGCCGGCGACCGCATACAGCCGTCCTGCAGTTTGATTGAGCCTGCGATGACACTAAGCCCGTGATGGCGCTCAGTCCATGCCGCAATTTGATTGAGCCAGCTACGGCAAGAAGCACGTCCCGCAGTTTGATTGAGCCGGCGATGGCACTAAGCCCGTGATGGCGCTCAGCCCATGCAGCAGTTTGATTGAGCCGGCAACGGTGTATAGCCCGTCTCGCAGTTTGATTGAGCCGGCGACGACATACAGCCCGTCCCGCAGTTGATTGAGCTGGCGACGACATACAGCCCGTCCCGTAGTTGATCGAGCCGGCGATGGCACTAAGCCCGTGATGGCGCTCAGCCCATGCCGCAGTTTGATTGAGCCGGCGACGGCATACAGCCCATCTCGCAGTTTGATTGAGCCGGCGATGGCACTAAGCCCGTGGTGGCGCTCAGCCCATGTCGCAGTTTGATTGAGTCGACGACGTCCCGCAATTTGATTAAGCCGGCGATGGCACTAAGCCCGTGATGGCGTTCAGCCCATGCCGTAGTTTGATTGAGCTGGCAATGGCACTAAGCCCGTGATGCTTTCAGCCCATGCCGCAATTTGATTGAGCCGACCACGGCATACAGCCTGTCCCGCAGTTTGATTGAGCTGGCGATGGCACTAAGCCCGTGATGGCGCTCAGCCCATGCCGCAGTTTGATTGAGCAGGAGACGGCATACAGCCTGTCTCGCAGTTGATTGAGCCGGCGATAGCGCTCAGCCCATGCCACAGTTTGATTGAGCCGGCGACTGCATACAGCCCGTCCTGCAGTTAATTGAGCTGGCGATAGCGCTAAGTCCGTGATGGCGCTCAGCCCATACCGCAGTATAATTGAGCCGACGACGGCATACATCATGTCCCGCAGTTGATTAAGCTGGCGATGGCACTCAACCCATACCGCAGTTTGATTGAGCCAGCGACGGCATACATCTCGTCTCGCAGCTTGATTGAGCCGGCGACGGCATACAACTTGTCTCGCAGTTGATTGAGCCGGCGACGACATATAGCCCGTCCCGCAGTTGATTGAGCCGGCGATGGCACTAAGCCCGTGATGGCGCTCAGCCCATGCCGTAAATTGATTGAGCCGGCGACGACAAGAAGCCCATCCCGCAGTTGATTGAGCCGGCGATGGCACTAAGCTCGTGATGGCGCTCAGCCCATGCCACATTTTGATTGAGCCGGCCGATGGCACAGCCCGTGGTGGCGCCCAGCCCATGATGCAATTTAATTGAGCCAACAACGGCATACATCCCGTCCCGCAGTTTGATTGAGCAGCGATGGCACTAAGTCCATGCCGCGGTTTAATTGAGCTGGCGAAGGCGTTAAGCCCGTGATGGCTCTCAGCCCATGCCGCATTTTGATTGAGTTGACGACGGCATACAACCCGTCCTACAGTTTGATTGACCCAGCGATGACACTAAGCCAGTGATGGCGCTCAGCCCATGTCGCAGTTTGATTGAGCAAGCGACGACATACAGCCTGTCTCGCAGTTGATTCAGTCGGCGATAACGCTTAGCCCATGCCGCAGTTTGATTGAGCCGGCGACGGCATACAGCCTGTCCCGCAGATAATTGAGCTGGCGATGGCGCTAAGTCCGTGATGGCGCTCAGCCCATGCCGCAGTTTGATTGAGCCGGCGACGGCATACAGCATGTCCCGTAGTTGATTGAGCTGGCGATGGCACTAAGCCCGTGATGGCGCTCAGCCCATACCGCAGTTTGATTGAGCCGACAACGGCATACAGCCCATCCCGCAGTTTGATTGAGCAGGAGATGACACTAAGCCTGTGATGGCGCTCAGTCTGTGCCGCAGTTGATTGAGCCGGTGACGGCATATAGCCCATCTAGCAGTTTGATTAAGCTGGCGACGGCATACAGCCCGTCCAGCAGTTGATTGTGCTGGCGATGGCACTAAGCCTGTGATGGCACTCAGCCCATGCCGCAGTTTGATTAAGCCGGCGACGGCATACAACCCGTCACGCAGTTGATTGAGCCGGCAACTGCATACAGCCCGTCACCCTGTTGATTGAGCCGGCGATGGCACTAAGCCCGTGACGGCGCTCAGCCCATGACACAATTTGATGGAGCTGACGACGGCATACAGCCCGTCCCGCAGTTTGATTGAGCCGGCGATGGCACTAAGCCCATGCCGCAGTTTGATTGAGCTGGCGAAGGCGTTAAGCCCGTGATGGCTCTCAGCCTATGCCTCATTTTGATTGAGCAGACGACGACATATAACTTGTCCTGCAGTTTGATTGACCTGGCGATGGCACGAAGCCCGTGATGGCGCTCAGCCCATGCCGCAGTTTGATTGAGCAGGCGACGGCATAGAGCTTGTCCCGCAGTTGATTGAGCCGGCGACGACATACAGCCCGTCCGGCAGTTAATTGAGCTGGCGATGGCGCTAAGTCCGTGATGGCGCTCAGCCCATGCCGCAATTTGATTGAGCCAGCGACGGCATACAGCATGTCCCGCAGTTGATTGAGCTGGCGCTGGCACTCAGCCCATACCGCAGTTTGATTGAGCCGGCGACAGCATAATGCCCGTCTCGCAGTTTGATTGAGCCGGCAATGGCGCTAAGCCCATGATGGCCGCTCTGCCCATGCAAAGTTTGATTGAGCCGGCGACGGCATACAGCCCGTCTCGCAGTTGATTGAGCCGGCGATGGCACTAAGCCGGTGATGGCGCTCAGCCCATGCCGCAGTTTGATTGAGCCGGCGACGATATACAGCCCGTCCCGCAGTTGATTTAGCTGGCGATGGCACTAAGCCCGTGATGGCGCTCAGCCCATGCCGTAGTTTGATTGAGCCGATGACGGCAAGAAGCCCGTCCCGCAGTTCATTGAGCCGGCGATGGCACTAAGCCCGTGATGGCGCTCAGCCCATCCCGCAGTTTGATTGAGCCGGCCGATGGCACTAAGCCCGTGGTGGCGCCCAACCCATGACGCAATTTGATTCAGCCGACGACGGCATACAACCTAGGATATTGTGCTGCCGTCGTGGGGATTGTGCACGGTCAGTGACGAGCATCGAGTGACCATTGGCGTTAAGCGCGCATTGTAGAGAGCGTGATTAGTGATGTCGTGGTTTTAGGAATGACGCTTGCAAGGCAAAAGAGTGGCCGACCCCTTAAGAAAAGGGGTGGCCGATCCCCTGAGGAAGGGTGTAGCCGACCCGCTTAGGAAGGGGGTGGCCGACCCCCTTAGGAAGGGGTGGCCGACCCTTTTAGGAAGGGGGTGGCTGACACCCTTAGGAAAGGGGTGGCCGACTTCCAACAGTTTGACCGTGTTGATGTCGCTGCATTGGTGATGCCTATGGATACTCGGAAGGAGATGCACTTTGACCTGGTCATGGTGTCTGAATAATTGATTGTTGACTGGGTGATGTGTCGCTCGACGAGGGTCCCTTAATGGGCCCCAGGGCTCTAGCCAGGATGGGGTATGAACATAAGCCCCCTGCGTGTGGCGTGCGCGAAGGGGCAACCATGAGCGGGCGCCGCATGCATAAAACGTGGTGGATTGCGACGTGCGTTGTGTGAAAGGGCGTATGTGTACGAAAAATAGTGTTGTTTGTTTTTTTTTTGACTATAAATAGTGAAGGGGTGGCGAGTTGAGAGAGAAAAACGAGGGATGGTGAGAGAAGGCAAGCAGGTGGCCGAGGGGTCTGCCGATGATGAGGGTAGGCGAAGCAAGGGGGTCGGCCCAAGTAGCGAGAGGGGAAGGAGAGAGGAAGGAGGAAGGAGGGAGGAAAGGGGGAATGGGTCGGCCCAAGGGGGGTCGGCCAGTCAAAGGGTTGTCCCCATGAGGGGTCTGCCAGCCCAGGGGGTCTACCTCGTCAGGGGAAAGGGGTGGAGGGGAAGGAAGGAGGAAGGGGAGGGGAGTTGGTCGCTCGTGGGGTCGGCCAACCTGGGGGGTCGGCCGTAAGTGGGGTCTGCCAGCCAGGGGGGTCGGCCGCGAGGTGGTCGTCGGGGTCAGGGGTGGAGCGAGGACTGCCCCGCTGAGCCACTGCCCGTTCCAAGAAAGGTTAAGCAGAAGATGTTAGCGAAATCGCGGGGTGTGGCGACTAGTGCATCAGGACCATCATGGGTCCTAACGACAGACCCCGTGGCCACGCTGCCGACAGATGATGCCAGAGTTGCGCTGGGTGGGGAGACAGCCGTGCCTTTGACATTTGACGACGGTTGAATGAGGTCGTATGATCCGGACCCAGACAAGACAAACACATTGCTGGGAGTGAGGGGAGTGGAACCACAAGTTCCTGACCATGAGTTGTGGAGGGAGCTCGCCATCCGAGTGGCTGATAGAGCTTTTAGAGTGCCGTGGAGCGGTCCGTCGATGGGAGAGGAGCCACTGGCACCGTCGCCATATGTGCGCTCTCCGAGCTGGAAGGAGGCACCTGTGATGTCGCCGAGATACGTGCCAGGATTGTTGGTGGAGAGGGAGGATATACCTTGGGCATCTATAGTGTTCAAGGGGCATGGCGCGATGTCGACTGGGTAGGACTTCTGGTGTCAGCACATGGTGGAGACGCGGCAGTGGCAGGTGCTATTACAGAGGCTGGGGTTGCTGCCGGCGGTGGACATTATGGGGAGGGGTCTGAAGTTGTATAGGGACACGCCCGAGATGACTTTCCTGCTGTCGAGGTGGAGCACTCAGACACATACCTTTGTGACTGAGTTTGGAGAGATGGGGCCGATGCTGCTGGACGTGATGATGTTGACAAGTCTGCCGATGCAGGGCGAGTTGGACGCACGTGTGACGCAGCTCAGTGGTGGGGAGCGCTTGTTGTAGATGCAGTTATTGGACATCTTAGCGGAGACGAAACATCACCGAAAGGGGACATACGGCGGATGGCTCCGACTGTTCTATGGCGCGGCGCAGGCAAGGTCGGGGCAGAGATTGGGCGCTGCTGCTCACTTTGTGATGGGGCCGTATCACAAGGACACGAGCGGTACGAGATGGTAGCTTTCCTGACGATTTTCCTGTCGAGGTGAGAATGGTACTTCTTATAGGTCCCATTCGTGTTCGTGATTTCATTTAATGTCGCGCATAATGAGCTGCTGCTTACTTGCAGGTTTGTGTTTGAGGGGACGTTGGGGGACGGCATTCTCCGAGGGTGATCCCCTTGGCGATTCGGATGGCGCAGGGGAGACTCGTCGGGCTAGGCCCTGTGTATCTGGGCACTTTGTACTCAAGTCTGGATCAACTGGTGAACGACGTAAAGCAGTCGCCCGGGCGGTATCAGGTGGCTACGTACATGGACTGGATGTTCTTGCAGTGGTATCTGTATGAGTGTTTTTCGGATTATCGTCAGGTAGGATTCCCCGCCAGCATCCGGTTTCGATGATGAGGACAGTGACGCATAGCGGCAGATCACAAGAGGTGGCGGTGTGGTGTAGCGGATCACGGGCGTTCGCATGGTCAGGCATCAAGAGGCCCGATTGTCTGCTGTCACGGTGATAGATTCTCGCGAGGCGTGCCTGGCACGGTCGTACAGAGATATGCATTTGTCGTACAGAGTGCCCCCTGGTTGCACGGGCAAGAGATGACGAGGGACATGGCCAGGAGGGGTCCTTGGCGCCGGCAGATATTGTGCTCTTGGTGGCTTATTTTATAGGTTGGCTTCCGGTGCTGACTGACGATGGTGGGAAGCCCGCTGAGAACCTATATTTTGTGGCCCGGTATTGCCCAGATCGGCTGTCGCTGGCGTTCGGCTATGACTTGGAGTCGCCGTGTGGGTACCGTGGCCCGTGGAGTATGACGACCGCATTTGGGTACACGCGGTATGACAGTGTCCGTGAGTGGCCGGCACCGGTGACAGAGTGGAGGCGACTGAGGACAGTGGTAGCGGGGGCAGTGACCATGGGGTATGCACAGTGGTGGGAGTGGTTGCGTGCGAGTTGGGCGAAGTGGCTGGCACAGCCATCGGGCACGTCGACTGGCAGGCGCGTTTGCATGCGATCGGGCATTGAGTTTGATATCAGTGACAGTCGCGAGGCAGGCTGGCATGCTGGCGCTGGTGTCAGGGAGTGCTGGTCGGGGCTCTGAGAGAGACCCAGGCGAGGAACCAGACGAGGAGGGAGAAGGGTCCGAGGATGAGGCTCCGGGGGAAGACCACGGTTAAGAGCCAGCGATGCCGTCACCGCGAGTGCTAGGGGCCGGTAAGGGGCCACTGTCGGTGCTTCGGCTGAGTATGATGGAGAGTGCTCGTCAGATGAGTGCAGGCGCTTCGGGCTCGCTCCTGGCAGGGTCGAAGAGGTCGCGGGAGGAGTCAGAGGAGCCAGCGATTGAGGTAAGACTAGCTGTTACCATTACATTACATTACATTGTCCCTTTTTTTATATTAAGTCTTTGTTATTAAAATCATAATAAAAGAGTTAACGTACTGACGGTTCCTTTGACCGGAGTACGAGGAGCAGACGATGGAGGGAGTTGGTGACGTTGGTGCGGCTGCCGAGGCAGAGGAGGAGGTGACAGTTGAAGCAGATGAGCCAGCTGGCGAGGGTGTGCCGGAGGCGGTTGATGTGGCGGGGGCTAGCGTGAGTGGCAGGGTGAGCCCGCTGCTGGGAGCCGAGGAGAGAGTGGATGATGTGTATGGTGGAGCGGTCGACGAGTCACTGATGTTTGATGCTTGCGACTATTGTGGACAGGCATAGAGACAACTGCTGTGGGGGTTGAGCGGGAGGACCCGGTGGAGCTGGAGCCAGTGGTGGCACCCCGTGCTCATGAGATGGAGATTCTGGCGCAACCTGTTACGGAGCGTCAGCAGGACGCGTTGTCGAGATCAGCTGTCGCGGCGGGGGCGACATTGATGGAGATGCACTCGATGACCGTCAGTGCACAGGCGGCGGGTGGAGTGTGGGAGAGGCCTGCGGCAGTGGCGGGTGGTGCAGTGGTTGGTAAGGCGAGTAGAGGATCGTCGAGTGGGCAGGCCGACGTTGAATCATGGGAGAGCCTCCAGCTGCCCGCTAAGACAGTGCGCCGGTTAGAGTTGGTGAAGGCGGCATACCCGCAGACGTTCGAGGGAGCGACTATAGAGAACCCCGTACTGCAGAGATGGGTGTATGCTGGGTTCATAGAGTGGTTGCTGCCCTTCGCGAGTGTTCCTACAACAGGCTGGTCGACGACGTTTACTGAGCGGTCGCTGATGGAGTTTGCACCATTCACCTCTCTAGGCTTGTAGCTAGACTGGATGGCTGAGTTCTTGAAGTCGAGGAGTGAGGGCAGTGCCATGGGGGAGAGGATGGACTTGGTGCGGATGGAGGAGGTGCTACTCGAAAGGCGGCGCACAGGGCTGGAGGTAGAGCGGTCAGATATCAGTGGAGAGTTGGTCGTCATCGACAGGGAGGTGGCGGAGATAGAGAGGCAGCTGACCGAGTTACAAAGATGGCTGAGTGACTTGCAGAGGTAGCGTGCTGATATGGAGGTTCGAGAGGCTGAGCGTCTGAGGCGGCAGGAGGAGCTCGAGGCTGGATGGTCGGCGCTGTAGGATCAGCGTCACACGTTTAGCTCTCATCCGGTAGCAGTGCTGTTATCTAGCTTTCTGTAGGACTTACGACGGATTTGATGTATAAACCGCGCCCGATAGTGGCCAAGAAAACTTTATATTCACATATATGTTTCTTGTTGGCGTTATGAAACACGGCTGCGTGTTGTCCTATTGTCATTTGTTGTGGGCGCATTGCGCTCTTGTTATTTTGTTACAATTATCGAATGTCTTATGCCTGATGGTTGTCCAATGGTGTTCCCTCTCTCCCGTCGAGGGCAAACAGCTCAGTGGCTAGGAGTAAAAGAGGCAGGCTAAGCATAAATATATGTGCAGCGAATAGACTGTGTATGGATAATGCTTGGATCAAAACGTTGTTTCATAAAAAAGAACTTGTAATGAGCGACGAGGGTTACAAGTCAGGATATGCGCTCATATACAAGTCACCCTCGATGTTAATGACAAGTGCTTTCGCGCTATCCGGTGAATACAGGCATTCTGAACAATCCCCATACAGGCATTCTGAACAATCCCGTTGTACATTCGAAGCGTCCTTGGCCATGGACGGCCAATAGAGGCCCATGTGCTGGAGGCGACGGTACATAGGGGGGCCGTCGAGGCCACACCATTTCTGATTGACGAGCTGTAGTTTATGCTTTGCTTTCGCCGGGGCCAAGCATCTGGCCAGAGTTCCTCCAGGACATCGTTTGTATAGGACGTCTCCCAACATCAAGAAACCCGTGAAGGTGGAGGTGGACGCAAGAGATGGTGCCCTAAGTTGGTCGACGATTAGCTGCCTCCAGTCACCAGCAGTAGTGTCCTTTGGGACTAAGTTTAACACCGTACATGGTACGGTTCTTCTGATGATGGTCAGCATTTGCTGTTCACCGTCAAACTCAATCTTTGATGTTATCGTGGCCAAGTTGTCCTCATGTCGGTTGCGGCACCTGTTGTGATGTTCATATTGGACATGGCCAAATCTTCCCTCCAAATGTTGTACTAGGGCACGATAAGGTGCCAGAGCTGGCTCTCTGACCACGAACTCTCCGTCAGCCTATTTCATTATCAAGTTTGAGTCCCCCCTTATGCATAATGACTTAGACCCCATACTGGCAGCTAGCATGAGGCCGATGACAAGGGCCTCATATTCAGCTTCATTATTGGATACTAGGAACGCAAGCTTAAAGGATAGTGATGTGGTAACACCCTGTGGGTTGCGAAGGATTATACCGGTGCCCCCTTGTCGGAGGGGAGCTCTATCAGGACCTTTTCTAGTGGCTGAGCCATCAAACTCGAGTGTCCACAATTCATCTATGTTGGAGATCAGGGTCGTCTCCTTCCCCGGTAACTGATCTGAGGTCGGTTCACACTGTTGTCGCAGAAAGAAGGCCAGGAGATCTGCAAGTGCTTGGCTCCGCAGAGCTGTAGGGTTTCTAATGGATAGGCCAAACTCGACTAACAGCAACAACCAGCGGGTAAGTCGTCCAGACAAGGCAGGGCGTGTGAGCATGTATCGTAGTGGATCAGCCTTGGTGACAAGCATGATTTGGTGCGACAAGAAGTAATGCCTGAACTTCTGTGAGGCGTAAACCAAGGCTAAGCAATGCTTCTCGAGCTCAAAATAGTTGGCCTCGGGTCCCCTGATCGATCGACTGAGATAATAAACTGGACGCTCCACCCCGTCCACTTTTTGGGCCAACAAGGCTCCCACGGACCTGTGTGTGGAGGTTAAGTAAAGCAAGAGTGGAACACCCCGCTGGGGCACGACCATGGTCTGTGGTGACATGAGGATCGCCTTGAGCTGTTCGAATGCTTGTTGTTGGGGCTCCTCCCAACTCCATGGTGCGTTTTTGTGCGTCAAGTGCCGAAAGGGCGTGATAAGTTCGGCCAAGGCAGGGATAAATCGTCAGAGGTAGGAAACCTTGCCAAGGAAGCTCTTCAACTGTCTGGTGCTCTTAGGTGGGGGCATTTCTCGATAGAAGCAGCTTTAGAAGGGTCAATGTCGATCCCCTATCGGCTGACCAAAAAGCCGAGGAATTTGTCGGAGGAGACTCCAAAGGCATATTTCAATGGATTCATTCACATGTTGTACTGTCGACAATGATCGAAGACTGCTCGAAGGTCCGTGAGATGATCACTTTCCTTCTTGGACTTGATGATAAGATCGTCGATGTAGTCCTCTACGGTACGGTGTATCATGTCGTGAAAGATGGCGGTCATGGCTCGCTGATAGGTAGCGCCCGCATTCTTGAGACCGAAGGGGGCATGACCTTCCAACAAAAGTTACCCATTGGGGTTTGAAAGGCTGTCTTGGCGCAATCATCCGGATTCATTCGAATTTAGTTGTAGCCGGCGAAGCCATCCATGAAGGACAAGGTCTCGTATCCGGCGGCAGCTTCCGTAAGCATGTCGATATTGGGCAGTGGAAACTCATCTTTGGGACACGCTTTGTTCAAGTCGCGGAAGTCAATACAAATGCGGACTTGGCCACTCTTCTTTCAGACAGGGACGATATTGGCCAACCATATGGGATGAGTAATTGGTTCGATAAAGCCTGCTTGTAGAAGTCGCTCAATCTCTTGCTTGATCTTTAATTCGAGCTCGGGGCAGAAAGATCTCGGATGCTGTCGGACAGGGCTGAATCCGGTAGCGATGTTGAGATGGTGTGTCACCAAGGCGGGATCCAACCCAGGCATCTCGTTGTAACTCCATGCCAATACATCGCGATATTTGCGGAGGAGGGTAACCGATTCCTCTCTTCGGCCTAGGGCGAGTTTTGTGCCAATGTATGTCAGTCGAGGTTCCTTGCCTGGGTCAGCCAGGTTAATTTCTTCAAGATCTTCGGCCTGTGGTCGAGGACAGTCTTCATAGCAGGGTGGGGCAGCGCCCGGAGTATGTTCAGGGTCTGGCGGGCAATGCTCGGCCGTACAACACCATTCTATTTTTATGGCCGGGTCAGAGTAGAGGGGGTCAGATGACGAACCACCTAGGACCCCCGTACACCATCATAACTGGTAAATCACTTTCCCGTCTTTGATGATGCGTAGGAAGGTAGGTTCAGACTTGTGCTTTTTGGACTTAGGGGATGAAGGCGGAGAATTGGTCAAGACCGCGGGTGGCGGTGCTGAGGTTGATGCTTTGTTCTTGTTGCTTTTCTTGGGTTCGGACTTGGGCTTGGGAGGTTTGTTTTCGCACAGCTCGTCCCAATCTGGCAATTTGGTGGAATGGATGTGAGTGGCGTTCTCACCATCCGATGCGAGCTCGGTGAAGAAGGAGGCCTCGGCGAAGTAAGACTCAACACATTCGAAGGGTGCCTTGGTTTCGGGGATCGTTAGTGCCACCTCATGTTCCACAGGACCGGCCACCAATTTTACACATTGATGGTACGTTGAGGGGACAACCTTGTTAACATGAATCCAAGGTCGTCCAAGCAGAAGGTGGAAGGAGGACTCGATGTCTATCACATGAAAAGTGGTGTCTCGATGGACAGTTCCGACCATGAGGTCGACAGTGATGTGGCCGAGGGCAGACTAGGGGCCCTGCCCTAAGCCAGTAATCTTGACGGGGTCACGGATGATCTTCCTTGGTTGTATGCTGGCCTGCTCCAGGGTGGTGAGAGGCATGATGTTGATTGAGGCGCCGCAGTCTACAAAGGCGCGACGAAAGCCTATGCCGTTAATAGTGCATTCAAGATATAACGGTCGGTTGTGGTGTTTAATTGGTGGCAAGTCCTCGTCCGAGAAAATGAACGCGGTAGAAGGGACATGTCTGAGTTCGGCTTGGGCAGCGAAACATTCAGGACCGAGGCCTGTGGTGACCTCGATCAGACAATTTGAGAGGTAAGTCCGTGCCGTGGGTGAGAACCCCATTTCATCAAAAAAAGCTTTTAATCTTCGACATTTATCCAACTGAGGATGCTGATTGAAGGGCAGGAGGAATACAAGGTGTGACCATATGAGAGATCTCTACAGGAACTTCAAGGACTAGAGATTCGGCGTGGTCAGTAACAACCATGAGCACCTGGTGCCCTCGATTGTTGTTGCCATGGTTCGGGTAAGGGTCCTTACGCACATCATTGTTCTTCCGCAACTGTAGTTCACCTGACGCTACCTTTCTTGCAAAGATAGTTCGTAGTGCGTTGCAGTTTTGGAGAAGATGGCCAAGGGCTTGATGGAAGGGACAGTAGTTGGGCCAGGCTCTTTCTTCGTCTGTCATAGGGATCCGCACAGGTGGCAATCTGAAGTTGCGGTCATTAACAACCCGTTATGTCAAGAGCTCTTTCACCATGTTCAGGTCGCATGGAAAGGCAGGGGGTCTCCTGTTATCTTCGTTTGTCAGGGCGTTGGTCCCTATTTGGGAGCGGACGCTTGGAGCCAGTGTAATTGCTGCTATTGTTATGGTTGACGTTGTTGCTGTCGCGCTAAGCACTAGGTATGTTCATCGAGGCCAGTAGTGCATTCTGCGTGCGAGTCCTCCATGGTTTGACAGGGCCGACCGTCTCGTAAGGACGTTGCGCCGCTTCCTTGAGGTGTCCCCAAGACTTCAACTGCAAGTTCTCAATGTGTACCCGGTAGATGTCGTTCATGTTTTTGATGCATATGGGGACCAATGTCTCATCCTTACTGAAATCTGTACACTCGAGGCACTTAAGGTGAAAACGTTGCACATATTTGGTTAAGTCTTCGCCGGTATTCTGGCGTATGCTAGCGATGTCCACTATGGTGACGCGTTCAGCTTCGTAATGGAATTTGTCCAAGAATAGTTGGGCCATTTTATCCCAAGAATGGACTGTCCCCGCAGGGATCTGATGATACTAAGTGTATGCCAAACCCGTGAGGGACTTGTGAAACTCCATTAGCTTCAAACTATCACCCGGGCCATACTGTTCCAATGAGCCGACGAATCTTGTTAAGTGCTCACGGCCGTTGCCTTCACACCCGTTGAAGAGCACAAAAGTGGGTTGCTTGTATCTGAGCGGGTAGGGTACAGTGGCCATCTCGTTGGCATATGACGTGCGGTCTGTCAGTTGCGCTAGCGAGCCAGGTGCAGACTGCTGTGACAGCCGACAAAGGAGTGCATCGAAGTCGGCCTTGGAGACATAATGAGGGAGTGGCTCCTCCTGGCCAACTAGCGACTGATGGCTGGCTGGGGCTCCACGAGTCCCCGAACCCCCTGACGGCACAATTGGGTAGGTTGAGGGAGCAGGAGGATGATACAGGGCAGGTGTTGCCATAGGCACGTGTGCGGCCGCATGAGTTATTGGGTGAGACATGTCCACCACTTGGCCGGTCATTTGATGTTGCTCTGTTAGTAGGGGTTAGGCTCCATCTCGATGGATTCATAAGTTTCAGAAGAACTTCTGGCCTGTAGATGCTGTGGTGCAATAACAGGGATGACTTGCTGCAGCACCGGTCCCAAATCCGACTGCGGTCTTTGCGATGGCATCGCGGGATGCAGTGTGCCAGCTACAGGCAGGGAGGATGTCGCGAGCCCCACTGCCAGGGGTCTAGAAGGTCGAGGTGGCAGTTGTCGTGACTGGGGCCTGGGCGGCGTCAGGGGACGGTCCAGGTCCTGTGGGCTGGACTGGTGGAATGACTTGTTGTGAGGCCGTAGCCTGTATGGATCTTTGCATTTCCTTCATGGCGATCATGAGAGTAGCCTGTGAGTCTTGTATGCTGGCTATAATAGGAGTGAACTGCTGAATGGCCGCATTGACCGTAACTTGCACGTCAGACGTGGGGTGGATTTGGGGACACAGGGCACTAGTCTCTTCTTGCTCAACCAGGTGGTCCTCTTCTTGCATGGGATGGATGAGGCTCTGGCTGGTAGTCATCGTAACTCGTCGTTGCAGAGGCATGATGCCTAAATGCAGCAGACTGCAGCATGATGCTCACCTTCCCAGCGAAGTCGCCAAAATGTTGATGCGAAAATGGGTTCAATGCTACGTGGAGGTGCCACAAAGGATGCAGTCTGAGTCAGCTTCCAGGTAGGCAAAGTAGGAGAGAGCAAGGACAGAGTAAGCGCTGAGAGCAAGGCTCCCCAGACAGGTCGTGAGGGATGGCAGCGCCGCGCAGGCAGGGCGACGACGAATAGGGCCGACAGTCGACAGTCCGTGTCAAGGATGCAGCGTTGAGGGTCTGGAGACGGGAGTCCAAGTGTGTTTCTCTCACTAGAATTCCAGAAAAATGTCTTTTTAGAGAAAGAAAGTGAAAAGTTCAAAATGAGAGAAAGATCCTTGAAAAAACTCCAAAGTCCACTATTTATACGCAAAAATGTGCATGTGTCGTAAGTTGACATGTGTCACCCCGTGGGAATGACGCGTCGCCAGGGGGGCCCAAAGTACTGAGTCTCCGTTGGACTGCTGGTCCCCAAGTTCATCCTGCCCTGCCTTCGCAGCATCTCCTGCCCGTCTGAGGAGACTGATCACGCTGTAGTAGCATGATCAGAGTAGCCCGTTGCCCCAGCTTCCAGTCCAAGCCCTTACTGAATCCCACGAGGTACGTCCAGAGATGCGCAGAGAACCTGACAGCGGCGAAGGTTGCCCCTGTAGCCAACTGCCAGGCGGACTAGACAAGATGCCCTCCAAGGACCTGCTCCTATCCCGGAGTGACTCGTGGGTCATTGCCTTGGTGGTGTCGACGATCAACAGCAACATGAGTGGGCATGGTCACCGCTGGGTACTTAGAGTCCGCTGCATGAAAGTTGTTGCGTCGGAGTTCCCTGCAAGTGTGATGTCAGTGGCTTTAAGGTTGTGCCGACGATGGCTTCAGGGTTGCGAACCCGTCCTGCTGCGAGGGCCAGAGCCCCTGGTTATTGAGCCGGCGACGACATACAACCCATCCCGCAGTTTGATTGAGCCGGCGATGGCATTAAACCCGTGATGGCGCTTAGCCTATGCCGCAGTTTGATTTAGCCGGTGACGGCACGAAACCCGTCCCGCAGTTTGATTGAGCTTGCGACGGCATACAGCCTATCCTGCAGTTTGATTGAGCCGGCGATGGCACTAAGCACGTGATGGCGCTCAGCACATTCCACAGTTTGATTGAGCCGGCGACCGCATACAGTCCGTCCCGCAGTATGATTGAGCCGACGATGGCACTAAGCCTGTGATGGCGCTCAGCCCATGCCACAATTTGATTGAGCCGGCAACGACATACAGCCTGTCCCGCAGTTTGATTGAGCCGGTGACGGCATACAACTCATCCCACAGTTGATTGAGCCAGCGATGGCACTAAGCCCATGATGGCGCTCAGCCCATGCCATAGTTTGATTGAGCCAGCGACGGCATACAGCCCGTCCCACAGTTGATTGAACCGATGATAGCACTAAGCCCGTGATGGCGCTCAGCCCATGCCATAATTTGATTGAGCCGGCAACGACATACAGCCTGTCCCGCAGTTTGATTGAGCCGGCGACGGCATACAGCCCGTCCCACAGTTGATTGTGCAAGCGATGGCATTAAGCCCATGATGGTGCTCAGCCCATGCCACAGTTTGATTGAGCCAGCGACGACATACAGCCCGTCCCACAGTTGATTGAGCCGGCGATGGCACTAAGCCTATAATGGCACTCACCCCATGCCACAGTTTGATTGCGCCAGTGACGGCATACAGCCCGTCCCGCAGTTTGATTAAGCCGGCGATGGCGCTAGGCCCGTGATGGTGCTCAACCCACTCCGCAGTTTGATTGAGCCGGCAACGGCACGAAGCCCGTCCTGTAGTTGATTGAGCTGGCTATGGCACTAAGCCCGTGATGGCGCTTAGCCCATGCCGCAGTTTGATTGAGCCGGCGATGGAATACAGCCCATCCCGCAGTTTGATTGAGCAAGCGATAGCGCTAAGCCCGTGATGGCACTCAGCCCATGCTGCAGTTTGATTGAGCCGGCGACGACATACAGCCCGTCCCGAAGTTTGATTGAGCCGGCGATGGCCTTAAGCCCGTGATGGCACTCAACCCATGCCGAAGTTTGATTGAGCTAGAGATGGCACTAAGCCCGTGATAGCGCTCAGCCCATGCCATAGTTTGATTGAGCCGGCGACGGCATACAGCCCATCCCGTAGTTTGATTGAGCCGGCGATGGAACTAAGCCTGTGATGGCGCTTAGCCCATGCCGCAGTTTGATTGAGCTGACAACGGCATACAGCCCATCCCGCAGTTTGATTAAGCCATACAACCCGTCCTGCAGCTGATTGAGCCGGCGATGGCACTAAGCCCGTGATGGCGCTCAGCCTATGCCGCAGTTTGATTGAGCCGGCGATGGCACTAAGCCCGTGATGGCGCTCAGCCCATGCCGCAGTTTGATTAAGCGGCGATGGCGCTAAGTCCGTAATGGCGCTTAGCCCATCCCGCAGTTTGATTGAGTCGGTGACGGCACGAAGCCCGTCCCGCAGTTGATTGAGCCGGCGATGGCACTAAGCCCGTGATGGCGCTCAGCCCATGCCGCAATTTAATTGAGTCGGCAATGGCGCTATGCCCGTGATGGCGCTCAGCCCATGCCGCAGTTTGATCGAGCCGGCGACGGTACGAAGCCCGTCCCGCAGCTGATTGAGCCAGCGATGGCACTAAGCCTGTGATGATGCTCAGCTCATGCCGCATTTTGATTGAGCTGGCAACGACATACAGCCCGTCCCGCTGTTTGATTGAGCCAGCAACGCCATACAGCCCGTCCTGCAGCTAATTGAGCCGGCGATGGCACTAAACCCGTGATGGCGCTCAGCCTATGCCGCAATTTGATTGTGCCGGTGACGACATACAGCTCGTCCCGCAGTTGATTGAGCCGATGGCACTAAGCCCGTGATGGCGCTCAGCCCATGCCGCAGTTTGATTGAGCCAGCGGCGGCATACAGCCCGTCCCGCAATTGATTGACTCGGTGATGGCACTAAGCCCGTGATGGCGCTCAGCCCATGCCGCAGTTTGATTGAGCCGACGACGGCATACAACCCGTCTCGTAGTTTGATTGAGCCGGCGATGGCGCTAAGCCCATACTGCAGAGAGGGGTCCTTGTGCTGGAGCACTATGAGCGGAGTGCCCGGAATACCGCACACTCCGAAGAGTGGGTCGAAGTATGTTCCACGTCCATGGCGGGGGCGCATGGTGTTGTGAACAGGTGTGATGCCCGGAGGCCCGTAATATGGTCGTGCTGCATGGGCACGGCGATGACTGTTGCGAAAGTATACTTGGTGTCGGGGGCATGTATCATCAGCGTGGCGCAAGGGCGCGGTGACTACCGTCGCGGAGCAATTCTTAGTGCCAGGGGCACGTATCATCAGCTTGGCGTAAGGGCGCGGCACCGACTGTCGCGGAGCAATACTTAGTGCCGGGGGCACGTATCATCAGCGTGGTGCAAGGGTGCGGTGACGACTGTCATGGAGGAACACTTTGTGCCGGGGGCACGTATCATCAGCGTGGCGCAAGGGCACGACGCCGACTGTCGTGGAGCAATACTTAGTGCCGGGGGCACGTATCATTAGCGTGGAGTAAGGGCGCGGCGACGACTGTTGTGGAGCAATACTTAGTGCCGGGGGCACGTATCATCAGCGTGGTGCAAGGGCACGGCGATGACTGTCGCGGAGCAATACTTAGGATAGTGTGCTGCCGTCGTGGCTATTGTGCACGGTCGGTGACGAGCATCGAGTGACCATTGGCGTTGAGCGTGCATTGTAGAGAGCGCGATAAGTGATGTCGGAGGTTTAGGAATGACTCTTGCAAGGCAAAAAGGTGGCCGACCCCCTTAGGAAAGGTGTGGCCGACCCCCTTAGGAAGGGGGTGGCCGACCCCTCCCTTTTTCCAACGGTTTGACCGTGTTGATGTCGCTGCATTTGTGATGCTTGTGGATGCTCGAAAGGAGTTGCACTTTGACCTGGTCATGGCGTTTGAATAATTGACTATTGACTGGGTGATGTGTCACGCGACGTGGGTCCCTTGACGGGCCCCAGGGGTCGGGCCAGGATAAGGTATGAACAAATATAACTGTTAAAATACATATAAAAAGTAGATATTTATATTATTAAATAATAATAATAATAAAATAGATAGTAAAATAGTATTATTATTTTGAATAACAAAAAAAATTGGGTTCTGGCTCTGCCTTAGATGTTGGGCTTAGAGCCTGGGCTTGGACTAGGCCCAGATTTTCCATATTCTAGCCCGGCCCTGCCCGTTTTGCTGGAGGCCCGATGGGCTTGGGCTGGACCCCACCCAAGCCCGGCCCATTTGACACCTTTATTTTCGATTAGTAACTTGACCCTCTTAGCCCACCCATCTTTACTCCAAATATTTTAGATTTAAATTGGATTAAAATGTAATCCAACTTAACTTTATTTTCAACCCTTTCTTGTGTCAAATAAATAATGACTCTTGATCCTGTTCTTCAAAGATATGCAGTCTTTATTTTTATTTTTTCATGATATATCAGATTTTTTATTTTGATCTTCTTTACCTATAATACTAAGAAGTAGTGGAATGAATGGGTCAAGTTAAAGTCGAACCTACTTGGCTGGATGAGCTCTATTGAAATTATAATTAGATACTAAAGGTTTTTAAAAAAAATAAATAATCTACTTTTAGGTGAGAACACAACACACTAAAAAAAAAAAAGGGTTTCATCAACTAGGTCTTCCACGCAGGATCACAATCAAGAAACAATTTGGCTAGCCATTTAATGCCACGTGACCAGTGGCGGAACAATAATTTCTCTCCGGGGTACTAAGAATATATTAAATTTACTAAACACTCAGAAGAAAGATTAGATTTATCAAAACACTCGAGAATATGTATATGTTTGATCGGAAAAGAGTACTTGAGATGACAATTCTCTGTAGCAGCCATGCTTAACTCAAACATCCTTTACTCAGAATTCAAGCTCAAATGGCCTTGAAATGATACTTGATATGTTACCAACTCTCTATTCAATTTTACAAGCAAGTTTAATAAACCAACAAATCAAACAGACTGACAACCTAAGATGCTCCCAGGTTGATCCTAGAGCTCCAAAACTACTAGATTCCTCACTGCACACATACTGAGAGTTATGGATGCCCTATGAAGAAGCTACAAACAACAATGGAGCAACCCTCCAGAACCCAAGGCACTAGACCAGCCGAGCCCTAACCAAAGTTTTCTGCTACTGTTTCTTAACTGGGGTTAAGCTGCAAATCAAATTCATTGAAAGTGATATGCAGTTGGTGTTCGACTCTTCTCATCCTTGAATTGACCTTTAAGCCTAGAGCTGTATTTCTTAACCGGGGTTAAGCTACTGTTTCTTAACTGGAAGACATGAAACTTCTCCTTAATTGAGAATTGCAAACGATTAGAAACAAACTCACCTAAAGGGAGCGAGAGGCAGATTTCAGAAGAGCATTCACAAGCACATGAAGGACATTCCCTTGCAGTTAAATTTCCCTTGGAGTGCCAGAAAAATGGTAGTCCCACAGCATAACCAATCAAGAACTGAAGAACAACCCCACTACAAACAAGACAAGCCTCACAACCCATGACCACACCTTCTGCTCGGGTGAGCCATCAAAACCCACCAAAAAATTCAATCTTGATTGCTTCAGGAAACAAGAAAAAGCAAAAACCCAACTAAGATTTGATGCCAAAAATGAAGGGTACCCACGAATCGGCAGTCGGCGCCTCCAATCGTTCCAGATCTGAGCTGGCTCCACTCGTTGTCGATCGCCAGTCGTCGCCGGTGAGTGGGTGTTTGCTGTCTGCCTGTCTAGGACTAGGATAGTGGGAATGGGTGAAAGAGTTGAGCGGCCTAGGGCAAGTCGTAGAGAGTGAGAGAGAGAGAGTCGCAGAGAGAGAGAGATAGAAACTCAGATCAAATGGAAAAAAAATTCAGAAGTTGAGGGGGTACATTAGCCCCCCTCGTTCCAACGTAGGTCCTCCACTGCACGTGACAAATTCTAAGCAATTTTCAGTTTTGTATCAACCTAGACCGAGATCAGATTGAGCCAATTCAAACTCCATACTCACCCCGACGAGCTATTTGATTTGATAGTAGTCAAGTTTCTTCACAGATTTTTTTACCATTAATTAACCCATTCTTTCAAAAATATATGAAGAATCAATACCAGAAATAGGTGGTAAGATGAGTTGGTGGTTCGGGCTTCGGTGTGGGTTCAAGGGATTGCCTATAAATAGGTGGTTGACCTATTTCAACCAAATTAGTTATAAGTCTATTTGATCATTTTAAATGGGTTGGTCCGTTATCACAGTATCAAACCATCTCCTATTTGAGTCCAGTAAACTCATTTGGCTCTTTTCTCCTTTCAAGTACTTACTGACTAACACCACCGCGGCTCCAACAACACTGCCATTAGACAACCATAACAACCACTAGCACGAGTTTACCACCGCCGTACCCAAAACCATCACCATACCGCCACATTGCAACTGCCATTACACATATAATAACCACCACCACTCAGAATGCCAGTAATTAGAAGTTTGAAAATCAGCCGACAAACATCATATATTTATCCCAATTATGAGCCTATATGGCTATGCGTTGTAGATCTAGACCGTGTCTTTGCTGGAAACTTTGAGAAATGAACTCCTTGAAGTCTAAAGTGCTACTGGTGCTTGTTGTAATTGGGTGGTCCCTACGGCAGTAGCTGCCTGTGATAAGAAGGTAGTGAAGTTGATGATGGACGTGGTATTAGAGCAGCAGGTGACAACAGTGATGACATGGGATGATGCTGATGGCAGACCTTCATGAATTGTCACATACGACTAAGAAAAATAAGGGCCCGTACGTTTACGAGATTTTTTTCTGTATTCTATATTCTGTTTTTGATTTTCAGAATTTAGTATTCAGTTCTAAAATCGTATTGTGTACTTTTACTTTTTTCCGTATCTAATTTTTCAATTTTTTCTGTACGTTTATCATTTTCATTTTCGTTTTTACCAACTTTTTCTGAATCAATTCATTAATGGACCCCACTATTTTCATTTCTAAGAAGACCCAGTGAAATGAGTGGTCTAGTTTGGTGAGTGTTTGTTGAAACAGGGTGGTAGATATGAGGGAGAAGAGGTAGTGTTCTGATTAGGAGAATACAGTTCGAGAAAAAAGGTGAAAAGGGTGTTTTCAGCTTTTTTGACACTAGTTGGAAATTTTTTCCAAAACGGAATCGAAAAAACGTAAACGTACACGAAAAAATGCATCTTTTTCATCATCATTACAAAAATGAAAACTGAAAAACGTAAACGTACAGCCCCTAAGTTTTTGAATTTTTAAGAAGTCAAACAAAATAAAACTTTCCAATTCTTAAACAAATATGCTACATAAATTACCTCTTTGAGTTTCGGGAATTTTCCCCAACAGCCCCTGACCTCAAGATGAAGTTCCATTGCTTGAATTGTCGAGGTCTTGGTTAACTCAAACGATTCGTACAACCAAACATCTGATCAATGTCGATAGACCACTCATCATTTTTTTCATTGAGACTTTCAACCCATCACCACCGTGGCTGATAAGTTCTTCTATTTGGGTTTCACTTATTTCACTGGTTAGTCTCGAAAGCAAATGAAGGAGGCCTCTGGGTAGGCTGGACACCTCAACTCATTGGAATGGTTCCATCTATTTCAAAGCACCTGATTCTTATTCTTTTCTTGGATGGTTATTCTTCATGGATCTTAGCTTGTATGTATGGGCACCTGTATTTGGCTGAATGGAAGCGTACATGGAAGCCATTCTCCACCTCTTACTTCCTAAGAGGACCCCTTCTACTGCTGGGAGATTTTAATCAGGTCTTATCTGCTAGTGAAAAGATGGGTTGCCACTGCAACACTTTACCTAGTCACGCGTACCTTTTCGATTTCATCCATCAAATCGATCGACATTGAGTGGTTGGGTCCCACTTTCACTTGGCACAATGGTCGACAAAACATCAAAAGCACTTATGAAAAACCTAATCTTAGTTATGCTAACTTGGAGTGGCAAATCATCTACCCATTATCCTTTGTCACCAACATAGGGATCCAAGATTCAGATAATGCACCCATCCAATTAGATACTAACCATTTCGCTTGATCAAAAGGACATTCGCCTTAGACTGGAACCCTTATTGGTTGAAACACAAGGAAGAAACTGATATCATTCACTCTTTCTGGGGTACCTCTCAAACAGATTCACATCTCCTCTGCATTATGACATGAGACCACTTGATTCTAAAAAAACTTGTTGATTGGTATTCTCTATCATTTGTAAGCTAGAAACTCAAATCAAAGATCCTAGGGATCGTATCACTTTATGCTAAACACGCCTTCTTGATCCTTCTGCGAGTAATGAAGACCTATTATTATGCCAACATTTCAATTGGCTTTTCGATTGTGAAGAGTTATTCTAGGCTCAATGATTAAGGAAAAATGGTATCTCTTGGAGACAAAAACACAAAATTTTTGCATGCTTCAACTACTTCATATCGTTGAACAAATGTATTTTTGACATGTAAAAGACTTACAACAGAATTTGTGTAACTCTACTGCTAGCCATTACAATTTTGATAACACAATAAACCCCATTTTTACCATTTTCATTAGAAGATTCATAAATCTTGGACCTAGATGTGAATTAAAACAAAAAATGAAAATTAATGAGTAAATCTGATAATGTGCTGGTCTAGGTTGTGTCTTTCCACACATGTGCTGGTGTCGTTAGGGATGCATAGTGGGACAATGAGGTAGGGCAATGAACCTCAACACATGTGCTGTGGTGAGGTCTCTCATGGGCTAGGAACTTCTTGAACCTTCAAGTGATGAGAGCCATGTCTTTATCAGAATCATCGCTGCTTTCTGCAAGTTCGTGAGAGGCTACAACTTTGAGAGTTCGATTTTTCTTCTTTGAGGTGGTCTCTTCCTCAGCATGAATCTTCATCGTGATTTCATGAGTCATCAAAGATCCCACCAACTCTTCTAACTTGAGCATGTTCAAGTCTTCAGCTTCTTGAATGGCTGTAACTTTAGCTTCCCATCTCTTGGAAAGAGATCTGAGAACTTTTCTAATCACCTCTTTTATAGGTACATTTTCACCAAAAAAAACTTGAGTCCATTTATAATGAGAGTGAATCTGGAATACATCTCATTAATAGACTTATTTTCCTTCATCTTGAAGGCCCCGTACTGCCAGACCAGCATCTTAATCTTAGTATCCTTCACTTGATTTGTACCTTCATGAGTAACCTCCAGCAGCCTCCACATCTCTTGAGGTGGCTCACACCATAAGACCGATTATACTTATTTATGTCGAGGCCACAACGAATAATGTTTTTTGCTCTATCGTCCATAGAGAAGAGATGTGCCACCTGAGCATTCATTTTAAGAATTCTCTAGGGAACCTTGGTTCCTTTTAGGCCATCTTTCATAGGAATAATCGGGCCATTTTCTACAACATACCACACATAGGTTTCCTGCTTCAAGAAGCTTCTCATACAATTCTTCCAAAAGCTGTAACTATCATTCTTTAGCAATAGTGGTCGAGTAGTTGCTAAACTTTCTACCGTACTTTGATCTTTAGCTCTTGACGATTAGGTCAAAGAAGAAATAACAGAGCATGCGGCTCTGATACCACTTGAGGAAAGGGGTGAATAGATGTTTATAGCTTTAAACATAACTTTAAAAAATTTAGCTAATATGATAATAGAAATCCCAGATTGACACAAAGATTTATACTAGTTCGGCCCCACCTGCCTACGTCCAGTCCCCGAACACTCCACACAAGTGAGACCTACTCGAGTCTTCCACTAATCAGTTGGCTTTGGGTGCTAGCTGAAACCTCAGTACAGATTTGTAACCTCTTCAAAGTTTTCAACTATTACAAGTGAAATAAAGATTACAACTAAAGTAAAATTCACACTCCTCAAATGGTAGATATTACAATAAATAGATGAGCTAAGCTTTCTTAGGTAGGAAGATCTAAATCTTAAAGAACTTAACCAAGAAGCTTGCTTTTCAAGACTCAAACAAAGAACTCACTCAAAGGACTGTGTAGAGATGTATGAATATGTTGTCAGCAATTTTTTAAGAGATATTTTCCAGAGATTAGAAAAGTTAGTTATAAACTCTCTAAGGGTCCCTTTTATACTTGAAAGAAAATGACTGTTGAAGAGCATTTAAAGGGACAAGACATAGATTGTTTTAAAAGAAATAATTCAAATGAATATTTATAAATCGCTCGGAGGAATTTCATTCAAGAAGGGTTAAGTCACCACTGAAGAATTCGGTCGAATGAATGCTAGATTCATTCGAAAGAAAGTGAAGAGCGGAAATAACTTAGAGCCATTGAAGAATTCAGTCGAATGAAAACATGCGCTTTGAATGAAAAGTTTTACTTTCGAATGAAAACAAGTTTAAATCCAGCTATATATGAACTGATGGATTCTTTCGATTGAAATAGATATCCTTTGAATGAAAAAGTGTCCTTCGAATGAAAAGGTGTCCTTCGAATGAAAATATTTATATTTCCAACAAAGAAGTTTCTGATGAATTTAATCGAAGGTTTTGAGAAAACTTCGAATGAAAATCTTTTATGGCCAAAAACTTCTTGGTTTTGTCCTTTTTGATTTTTTGGTACATCTTTAAGAAGACCTAACTTAAGATATTTACAAAGAATGGAAACAAATCTAGTCTAAGTCCAAAGTCTTCGTCCATTCTATGATTAGTCCTCAAATCATGCTTAATAACATGGTTAGATTAATTTTAGAACAATAATTTTGGAATTATCAAAATAATGAATCTAGACCCATAAGTCAACAATCTTCCCCTTTTTGATGATGACAATACATTAATTTAACATGTCTTGGCATACTCCCCCTGGAAAAAATCTGAAAAAAATAATAAATTGTAACTAATCGTAAGATCATGAACTTTTCAATATTTCTAAAAAAAAATGCTACAAAAGTCAGTTCATAGTTTATGTACAAGAAATACTATACACTGTTTGCCCCCTTTCTCAACTCAAAAAGCGAGGAAAGCACCAAAGTCAAAAAATAATATGGCTTAAAAAACATTCTAGTGGCGCCGGTGTCCACCATAGGTAGAAGAGGAAGGATCTAGAGTCGGTGGAAAATCAGAGGTAGGTACTTCAATAATTTCGACCACATGAGGCGATTGTGGAGCGGTGGTGGAGCATAAAGAATGTTCTGATTGAAGAACCACTGCTCGCCATCGGTTCTTCCATGTTGGGATGAAAAAATGTCGGGACGAGTAACTCGAAAGCCATGAGATGTGTCAAAGATTTG
The DNA here is from genome assembly GCA_033070095.1 of Escallonia herrerae. Classification (NCBI taxonomy): domain Eukaryota; kingdom Viridiplantae; phylum Streptophyta; class Magnoliopsida; order Escalloniales; family Escalloniaceae; genus Escallonia; species Escallonia herrerae. The sequence continues at coordinate 718,295 of JAVXUP010000084.1, forward strand.
ATGCACCAAGAACTTATTATGCTCAGTGAGGATGCATACAAATAATTCAGCTTGGAGACGATTTGCTTGAAGAACAGCCTCATATTGACGCTGAAGATCCTGTTGCATGCGAGTTAATCAGTTCATGGTAGAAGAGTGGTTGAAAGGAAGGTTGGAAACGTTGGAGACTAGATCATTCAAAAGTTTGTGAAGATTAATTTGGTTGGATAAAATTTGGTTTGAGGAGTTTTGGAGGGTAGACAAATGGTGTAGAAGAGCGGTCTGGTTGGCTGTGACGGTAGCAACAAGGGTAGTTAGATGGATTAAGAGAGAAATCTGGTTGGTTATGATGGTAGCAACAAGGGTAGTTTGCAACTCAAGTAGAAGTTGAATGGAGTTAGACATACGAGAGAGCTTGTTTAAGAGAGAGGAGTTGTCAAAATTAAGAAAATCATCAAAATTGAAAGTTTGAAAAATCATTTAGTGGACTTCGAAAGTGGTCAAAGGCGGCATAGAAATACCTGGGTCAGAGGATTGAGGTGGTGGTATGGAAGGACCGGGGTTGGGGGATTGAGGTGGTAGCAAAGAGGGACTTGCTTCAGAGGAGGAAATAGGTGCATGAGGATTTGAGTGAGGTTTTGTGGCATCATATGCGTATGTGTGAGAAGGGGAGGGCTGCCGTGGGTTGCAGCAGGTGTGTGCGTGAGTTGCTGTGTGCTTGTTCATGGCTACGGCAGTGTGCTTGTGTGTATAATTTAAATGTTTGATTGTGTTGGGGTGAATATGAGTAAAAGGGGGTCAGTTTCAGTGGATGATTAAGGAGTTTGGTGCGTGTTTTGCGTGCGAAGAGCATGTTTACAGTGACTGCGTGTTAGTGTGTGTAGAGTGTGAAACCGTGTGTTTTTGTGTGTGTGTGTTCGGGTGTGTGAGTGTGTAAAAAATTATGTGTGATTGTGAGTGATTTACGTGTGTTAATGGTGTTTTTGAGTGTTTTGAGGCATGATTGGGGATAGCAGTTGAGGTGTGAGTGAGTGAAATGTGTGTTAGTATGTGCGACAGTAAGGTTGAAGATGAGTGTGTTTGCGAGAAGGTGTGTTAGTGTGTGTAATGGTTTGCACAGTAAGTGTTATTGTCGCTAAAGCTAGAAAATTAATTTAGACAGTTTCTTCACGAATTTTTATAAATATCTAGGGGCAAAATTAGACAAAGTGTAAAACTGTAACCCCCAACGGTTTTATGAGAACTATGCTCTTGAATTTGTTTTGGGAATTTTCGGGGTCCGTGAATTGTGCTAAATTAGGGTAGCGATTAAGGGAACTTTAGCGAATTATTTAACCAAGTAAATTAAGTTATTTTAATCTGAAGTTTTTAGGAAAATCTTATTTTACTGATATGTTTCATATTCTAAAATTTCGTACCATTCTGAGGCCGATAGATATTTTTGTGAAACTGGCTTCGGAGCGCTCGGCCTGGACATCGGTTCGGGATTTTCGGGCAAAAATTCTCTAAAATAGTTTTTAGCCCATAAATGACTTCCGGATGTTTAAAATAGTGTTTAAGATATTTTTGGGATTTTTTGGGTGCCAGAAACCCTGGGGGCATTTCGATAATTTGCCACCCTGAAGGGAGTATTTTGGTAATTTGACCTAAGAAAGGTATTTTTACATAAATTTACACAAAATAAGTCTATTTGGTCGATTCTACACACGAGAAGGCGGTTTGAGTGATTTAAGTCTAAGAGGGGCATTTTGGTAATTTATACCTAGGGGCATTTTGGTAACTTTACATACGCGGTGAGGAAGGTGCATTTTAGAAGCATGTGTGAGTCTGTATTAAGTTATAATATTTTGCTATGGTCTGTGTTCTAATGATTCGATTATTTCGTTTAGGTTAAAGTTAAAGACTTCTTTTTTTTTTAGCTGCGGATCGAGGTAAGAGATTTTATCTGAACCCTGGGTAAGGACTTTCGTCCGAACCTTTGTTTGATAACTCATATTCATAAGTACTCCTTTGATATATTTATGACTAATGTTGAACTCTGAATTATATATTAATATTAGCATGTCATTGTCCAGAAAATCTCAAATATTGAACCTGAATCGATTATTTGGAAATCTTATGATGCTCGCCTGTTATTGCATGTTGAGCAAATTTGACAATTATTTGTATCCATTCTTTTGAATTGTTGTGCTCAAATTCGACAATTATTCGTAATTGTTTTTGCTATTTAATTGTGATTTTTATGCTGAAAGTTCCGATTTCTTCTGAAAATTCCGAATGTTAACTTATGTCATTATGATTATTATGATGATGATTATTATTATTATTAGTATTGGAATCCGAATTGATTTTGGAGATTTGAGCTTATGTTAACACTCATTGATATTGCTGATTTTTCTGTGTTGACCTGGGTTTCTGTTTTGTAGGAGGGCCTAATAAGACTGGTTTGAATCCTGCAGGAAAAGTAGGCTAGTACCCAAGTGGACTAGTATTTTGGTACATCATGCATGTGTACACTACTAACTTTGCCTGAGTGGCATTGTAACAGCCCAGGATCAATGTTGATTTTTGATTTTATTCGCGCCATATATACCATGATTTGTACTTGGGTTAAAATCCCTTGACAAGTCATCATTGTATTTTGGAAAAGACTCTTTCAGAGGAGTCGCATGTGTTTTGAAATCTTTTGGAAAACCATCATTGTATTTGAAATGATGACTTTGTCTATTTTTGTATTTATTTCTAATTACATTTGATCATTTTGGAAATTATTGAGTTTTTGGTCGTTTGAAGTGTTATGGAAATCTTCGTCGGTTGGATTCTTGGAATCGTTCGTAATTCTTTTGTTGGTCCTTCTACGACCTTACCGAGCTCTTAAAAGCTCACCCTTCATTTGATTCCCTTCTGCAAGTGGCGATAAGCTGTAGCAGATTCGAGAATGGGTTAGACTCTGTGTGAGCTTCTGGTGAGCCCGCCACTTTCGTGTACTGAGACCCCTGCGTGGGTTGGTACCGTCACCTTGTTTCATAAGGACTCGAATTTGTAAGGAACTTAAGTTTTAATAATTTAAGTTTAAGCAGTCTTGTAAGCTTGTATTTGAAGAATTTAAGATGGTGTCAGATTAAATGTTTTACAGTATGTGTTAGTGAACAGATCTGACAGGTTTGTTGTGATCCGATAGGTTAACGACCCGAGAGTTCGGGGCGGCGGAGCTCCGGATTTCTGGGGCGTTACAGTATGTTATGAGGGGGAACGAGTGCTGCAACGAGTGGGGACATGGATAACTTTTGGTTCACTGTCACTATCTTCTTGAAGTCTGAGATGACATCTGGAATGTGGTTGGTGCGTGGATGGTCCATCCATGGTAGATGAAGACAAGAAACAAAGAGAAAGAGGTTGAAAAGATGAAAAAGTTTTGTGCTTGTCACGTAATGACTGTAAAAAGTGAACAGCGAAAAGTGAAAGAGAGTATTTATAGATAAAAGGCATTTCATTCGAATGAAAGGGGATTTGACCAAATGAAAATTTCAGAGGATAAAAGGCAAGTGCAAGTTATGGGTTTCATCCAAATGAAACCATTTTTCACTTGACCGAATTAGTTTTCATTCGAAGTGAAGGGTCTTATTCTTCGACTAAAAAATTTAGAGACGTGAGATTTCATTCTACTATTTGGTTGATCGAAAGAGATATTTAATTTGAATAAAATCCACATTCTTTCAAATGAAAGGAGTAGAAGAAAAATAAGAGTTAACAGGCAATTCCATTCAAAAGATTCAGTCGAGGATGACAAAAAAGATGAAGAGAGAAAAATCAAGCATGAAGACAAATAAGACGACATCTAGCTGAGGTCGCACATTCCAAAGCGGTAACAGATAGAACAAAAACTAGCTTCAGCTAAGGATTTTGTAAAATTCTGCAAGCTAATGTCACGAACCTACTTTCTTGAGTTCTATCAATCCTTTCTGAATGTTTTCTCTAAGAAAGTGGTGACGGATATCGATGTGCTTCGTACGAGAGTGTTAAACAAAATTTGACTAATAACAATAGCACTATTACTATCGCACATGATAGGAATATTATCTAAAGAAATACCAAAATCCCGTAAAGTTTGAAGCATCCAAAGAACTTGAGTACAACAACTACCGGCTGCAACATATTCTGCCTCGGCAGTAGACAACGCCACAAATGTCTGTTTCTTCCTATGCCAGGATATAAGCAATTCACCAAAGAATTGACAAGTACCACTGGTGCTTTTACGATCAACTAGACATCCAACATAATTGGAATTAGAAAACCTAATTAAATCAAAAGAAGAATTTTGCAAGATACCAAAGTCCCAAATTTGCAGTCCTAAATAAGTATTTAAATATATGATTGACTGCTGTAAGATTAGATTTTTCGGGTCAAACTTGAAAACATGCACATATACATACACTAAACATGATATCAGGCCTTGAAGCTATAAGATATAACAAATTACCAGTCATGTCACATAGAGTTTGTGATCGACAACATTACCATTTTCATCTTTAACAAGATTGACGCTAGGAGAGATAGGATTACCTCTAGGTTTAGCATTATCCATACCAAACCTTTTTAAAAGCTCACGTGTGTACTTCAATTGATTGATGAAAATTTTTCTTTTGATTGCTTGATTTGAATGCCGAGGAAGAAAGTGAGTTCTCCCATCATACTCATCTTGAATTCCCTGCGCATATTCTCAGCAAACTCTTGACACAAATCGTCATTAGTAGCTCTAAAAATGATATCATCAACATAGATTTGGACAACAAGAATATGCGAACTTCTAGATTTGGTAAAGAGAATAATATTAACTTTGCCACGAGAGAATCTGTGAGAGAAAGCTGTTGAGACGATCGTACCAAGCTCGAGATGCTTGCTTAAGACCATACAAAACTATTTTCAATTTAAAAACATGATTGGGGTATTTTTCGTTTTCAAAATCGGGAAGTTTAATAAAAAATTCCTCCTAAATGACCCCATTCAAGAAGGCACTTTTCACGTCCATTTGATAAAGTTTGAAATTCATATATCATGAAAATGCCAAAAGCATTCGGATAGCCTCAAGCCGAGCAACAGGGGCAAAGGTTTCATCAAAATCAACCCCTTTAACTTGATTATATCCTTGGGCTATTAATCTAGCTTTGTTTCAAACAATATGGCCATTTTCATCAAGTTTGTTTTGGAAAAACACACTTGGTGCCGATAACATTTTGTTGAACCAGAGTGGGGGGACTAGAGTCCAAACGTTGCTTCTTTCATAATGATTCAATTCTTCTTGCATGGCAATGATCCACTCATCATATTTGAGAACCTCATTAATATTTTTAGGCTCAATTTGTGAGAGAAAAGCAAAATCAACATAAAAAAGATTTACAGAAGATCAAGTAGTTACCCCTCGTTCAACATTGCCAATTACTTGCTCCTTTGTGTGGTTAGAGGAGTATCTCCAGCTCTTAGGAAGAGGTTGAGTTTCATCATTTGCTTTTTTGATTGAATTTGTACAGCTTCTTTCATTTGTTAAAATATCTAATTTATTGAAGCTGAGGGGGAAACTCTCGCTGTTGTCATCTGCATGCGTACTTGGATTTACAAATTAGATTTCTCAAATACAACATGCATTGATTTCTCCAATAGTAAGATTCCTACAATTATAAACTCTATATGCTCTAGTCTTTATGGAATAGCTAAGAAAGATACCCTCGTCAAATTTCGTATCAAACTTATCCAAGTTTTTATGATTATTTAAAATAAAACATTTGCAACCAAATACTTTGAAGTAATCATTTTTTGGTTTCCGATTAAAGAAAAGTTCGTAAGCATTTTGGCAAGAAGTGTTGATAGCTTCAGCTAAAAAAATATTTCGGCAAAGAGTTTTCGTGAAGTATTGTTCTAGCCATCTCTTGAAGGATAGTATTCTTTCTCTCTGCTACCCCATTTTGTTGGGGAGTCTGAGGAGCAGAAAATTCATGAAAAAGGGAATAAAATCTTTTTCAAACTCGCCGCTATGATCACTTCAGATTTTCATAAGTTTCAAGTCCTTCTCATTTTTGAGAAGTTTTACGAAGTTAAAGAATTTTTCAAAAGCTTCATCCTTATGAGTTAAAAATAAAACCCAGGTGTATCTAGAACAGTGTTATTAAAAGGGCGCCTAGGCGCAAGGCGCAGTCAGGCTCACTATTTGTGCCTCACCTAGGCCTAGGCACAACGCGTTCGATTAGGCGCGCGCCTCGCGCACCCAGGCGCAAGGTGCACAACGGCGATGGAGGTGTGAAGCTAGGCACATAAGTACTTCTGGCCGTTGGATGTTCTATCATTTTGTTGCATGGGCCGTCCATTTTTAGTTCTGATGATCTTGTTTTCCTTTTTAGCATTCTAATTAACCCAAAGTCCTAAACTGCAAAATCCCTAAACTCCTAAATCAGTTTAACGAACGACTCACTGTCACTCACTCCTCATCACTGTGACTGTTTTGTGCCGCCCATTCCTTGCTCCAGTTGCCGTAGTTTCCATCATCGCATGTTCCCTCACCGCCGACTGCTAGCTACTCCGTCGCTGCCGCGGCCGCTCCTCCTCTCTGTCGCTGCTCCATGCCTCCCATCCTCTCTGTCGCTGCTCCATGCCTCCACCCCGATGGTTTTTCTCTCTCGCTTCCTCTCTCTCGCTCCCTCCTTCACACCGTCACTCTGTCAGACCATCACTCCCGATCCCTTGCTCCCGGCTGTGACAGTCTCCTTAACTTTCTAATGGATCCCTGTAGAATTTTTGGTTGTACCTGCTTTTGTAGCTAGAGATAGCAGCATGAATCTAGTCATCTTATGTCCTTTTATCTGTAATTACCTTTTTAGTACAAAGACAACTAGAATCCATCTTCCACAGTTTCAACAACTCTAAGTGAAAGTCCACAAGTGCCAATTGATTTTATAGTTGGGTTGATCCAAAAGTATAATATTGTACAAGTTGAACCATTGAAGAGAGGTAGATGATTAATTGTGCATTTTGATATTGAACAAGTTGAATTGTTGAAGAGAAAAGATAGATGATTAATTGTGCATTTGTGCGGGGAAAGGGGGATGATTAATTGTGCATTTGTGTTGTGTTTATATGGGATGATTAATTATGCATTTTGTGTTGTGTTTATATGGGATGATTAATTGTGCATTTTGTGTTGTGTTATATGGGATGATTAATTGTGCATATTTGTAGCCTATGATCCCCTTTGAAGAAAGCGTTGCTGCCTTGACCCTTAGCGATGATGAGGATGGTGGCATTATGTTCACTTAGAATTTAGTGATTTGTTATTTTTTAGTGGATTTAAGACTTTTGTAATATTAGAAGTTTGTTATGTTCTCAATTTTTTAAACGTAATTTTATTGTTTTAATACACTATTATTTATTTATTTTAATTTTGCGCCTCACTTCGAAAAGGTGCAGGCCTGCGCCTTGCGCCAAGGCTCCAAGGACCTTTTGCGCCTTAGGTGCGCCTGTGCCTTTAATAACACTGATCAAGAAAAATCGTCAACGACAACGAAGGCATAAAATTTTCCACCAAGGCTAGCATGTCTAGTAGGGCCAAAAAGATCTAAATGACGGAGTTAAAGAGGACGGGAGGTGGAAACAACATTTTTGACATGAAAAGAGATTTTTGATTGTTTGCTGTATTGACAAGCATCACACACTTTATCCTTGACAAATTTTAACTTTGGTAAGCCTCTAACAAGCTCATTCAAGCGTAATTTCTTGACTAAATCCATATGTACATGACATAATCTACGATGCCACAACCAAGTATCATTTTGTTGAACAGAAAGACAAATTTCTCGAGAAGAATCAAACCCATCATATGAAATAGGATAGATTAACATTTACTGTCTTATTTACCAACCAAAGTACCTCTATTTGAGGCATGATATCAGACAGTGATCACCTCCAAAACACACTTTGTATCCACTATCGATTAGTTGACTAATGTTAATTAAATTAAACTTCAAGCCATCAACTAAGGACACATTATCAATAGAGATCAAACCCTTACCAATTTTACCTTTACCTCTGATTTTTCCATTCAAAACATCTTCGAAGGTAACCAGAGCACCATCCTTTATAATGAGGTGTGAGAACACCGAATGATCACCTGCCATGTGCCTTGAGCACCCATTGTCGATGATCCACCTTTGCTTTCAAGCATACCTATAATAGATTCTGATTTTGATGCTTTGGGCATCCACACTTTCTTGGGTCCTGAAAGATTAGATATGCGAGATTTCAGCACCCAAACATGCTTCATTCTACTATTATTGACAAAAAAGATTATTGACTTCTAACTACTTTATGCGGATAATTTTCCACTAAGTGCCCCTTCTTATTATAAGCTGTACAAAGTGTGAATGGTGAACATGAAGCTATATTCTTGCCAAAAAAAATTTGTAATCCTTTTGCTTCTTAGAAGGAGCATAGTCAATCCTATTCTTTTCAAAGACACACCTCTGTCTTCCCAAAATTATATCCAAGTTCTCTCTTCCTTGTGTATATATTGAAAGACTAAAGTTTAGATCTTCAATCTCCGTAATTTTCCCTCTTGAATAGAAAATTTTTCCAATTGAGATTTTAAAAGCTCATTTTCTACCAGGGTTTTTACACATTTGAGAGACTGGATTTCAGAAGACAAATCAGAGTTTTCCTTTTCAGAAGCTTTCAGCTCATTTTTCAAAGAAGTACTTTCGTTGATATAAAACCCAACCTTTTCATCTAGCTCTTCCTTCTCACTAGCCAACTCTTTGATAGTGTTGATCAAAGAAAGGCCTTCTTTTTTAGAGCATCATTTTTAAGTTTCAATTTTTCATGGTTTTCTCTTTATTCAAGGAAGGAAACTTCAAGTTTATCATAATCAAGATCGATAGAAGGGATTATCTCATCTGAATGACCATCCTTGGCCACAAAGCACAACTGAGCTGCATCATCATTTTTGCTATTCTCTTCATTATTTTTGTCGGAGTCATCCCAAGTAAGTAGAGCTTTTATGGGTATGCACTTCTTCTTTTTAGTGCCTCTGCTACTGCTACTTGTTGATGGTGCCGAGAATGGTTCGATGATACGTGGAGGTGCCACAAAGGATGCGGTCTGAGTTGGCTTCCAGGTAGGCAACGTGGGAGACAGCAAGGACGGCGCAAGGGCCGAGGACAAGGCTCCCCGGACAGGTCGTGAGGGCTGGCAGTGCTGCGCAGGCAGGGTGACGATGAACAGGACCGACAGTCTACAGTCCGTGATGAGGGTATGGCGTCCAGGGTCCGTAGACGGGAGTTCAAGTATATTTCTCTCACTAGAATTCCAGAGAGAATGTTTCTTTTAGAGAGAGAAAGTGAAAAGTCCAAATGAGAAGAAGATCTTTGAAAAAGCTCCAAAGTCCACTATTTATAGGCAAAAATGTGCATGTGTCATAAGTTGACATGTGTCGCCCCCTGGGAACGACACGTCACCAGGGGGCCAACGCACTGACCCTTCGTTGGACTGCCGGTTCCTAAGTTCGTGCTGCCCTGCCCTTGCAACATCTCTCTGCCTGTCTGAGGAGACTGATCATGCCGCGGTAGCATGGTCAGAGTAGCCCGTTGCCCCAGCCTCCAGTCCAAGCCCTTACTGAATCCCACAGGTCTGGCAGCGGTGGGGAAGACCCGACGCCCAGCTGCCAGGTGGACTAGGCAAGATGCCCTTCCGAAGACCTGCTCCCGTCTCCGAGTGACCCGGGGGTCATAGTCCTTAGGGGTGCCGACGCGAGCCCCCAGTGCCAGAGCACGTAGGCTAGTCACGCAGGCACCCTGGCGGAGATAGTGTCCTGGAGGAGTAGCCTATCCCGTAAGCATATAACATGATTGCAGCGCATGGGGCGCGGTTGAGTGCGGGCGACGAGGGTCGCAGAGTGATCTCCGAGCGACGAGGGTCGTTGCGTGGATGGCGCGCGACCGTGAGCGACGGTCGTCATGGCGACAGAGCGGCCACAAGTGACGGTCATCGAGACCACGAGCGACGGTCATCGCGACGAAGGGGCACGGCCGAGAGCGACGGTTGTCGCGACTATGGCGGAGTGCGGCCGCGAGCGACGGTCGTCGTGACAATGGGGCACGGTCAAAGGTGACGGCGTCGGTGTTCAAGGCAGGTGGCCGACCCCCATGGGGTGGCCGACCCTAGAGGGAGGCCGACCCCCCGAGGGTGGCCGACCCCTTTGGGTGGCCGACCCCTTGGGGTGGCCGACCCCCAAGGGTGGCCGAGGGTGGCCGACCCCTTGGGGGGGAGGCCGACCCCCCGAGGGTGGCCGACCCCTTGGGGGAGGCCGACCCTAGAGGGAGACCGACCCCTAGGGTGGCCGACCCCCCGAGGGTGGAAGGCACGCCGAAGTCGCTTCACGAATGGTTCACGTGACTTGAGCATGCGTTGCTTTGACCGGCCCTCGAGCGTTGAAAAGTCGACCGCTGACTGGGTGATGTGTCGTGCAAAGTGGGTCCCTTGGCGGGTCTTGGGGTGCGACCAGAATAGGGTATGAACACTTGTTAACTTATTCTTGGGATGAGGGAAATATTTCTCGACGTGTCCAGTTTTGCCGCATTTATAACAAATATCAGGATTTTCTCTTGAACTCCGATTCACTATTGTTTCTTTGTTGATTGGGTTGATTGGCCCTTTTCATCTTTTCATGTCTCTAGTTTGTTAGGAACTTCCTAAACTTTCTAGAGATGAGAGCCATGTCTTTATCAGAATCAACACTGCTCTCTACAAGTTCGTGAGAGGCTTCAGCTTTGAGAGCTAGATTTTTCTACTTTGAGGTGGTCTCTTCATCGTGATTTCATGAGTCATAAAAAATCCCACTAACTCTTCCAACTTTAGCATATTCATGTTTTTAGCTTCTTGAATGGCTGTAACTTTAGCTTCCCATCTCTTAGGAAGAGATCTGAGAACTTTTCTAACCATTTTCTTTTTGGGGTACATTTTTCCCAAAAGTTTGAGTCTATTTATAATAAGAGTGAATGTGAAATACATCTTATTAATGGACTCATTTCCCTTCATCTTGAAGGCCTCATACTATTGGACCAGCATGTTAATCTTAGTCTCCTCTACTTAATTGTACCTTTATGAGTAACCTCCAGCAGCCTCCACATCTCTTGCAATGTCTTACACGCTGAGACTCGATTATACTCATTTATGTTGAGGCCACAAGTGCTAGTGTTTTTTTTGCTTTATCATCTATAAAGAAAAGATGTGCCTCCTAAGTATCCATTTCAAGAATTCCCTTCAAAACTTTGGTTCCTTCTGGGCCATCCTTCCTATAGGAATGATCGGGCCGTTTTCTACGACATACAACACATAAGTTTCTTACTTCAAGAAGCTTCTCATTCGATTCTTCTAGTAGCTGTAATTATCATTCTTCAATAATTGTGGTTGAGTAGTTTCTGAACCTTCTTCCATACTTTGATCTTTAGCTCTTGACGATTAGGTCAAGGAAAAATAACAGAGCACGCAACTCTGATACCACTTGAGGGTGGGGGGTGGAGGAGGGTGAATAGGTGTTTATAACTTTAAACATAAATTTAAAATTTTAGCTAACAAGATAATAACAATCACAGATGGACACAAAGATTTATACTGGATCGGCCCTACCTGCCTATGTCCAGTCCTCGAGTACTCCACACAAGGGAAACATACTCGAGCCTTCCACTAATCAGCTAGCTTCGAGTGCTAGCTCAATCCTCAGTACAAATCTATAACATCTTCAAGGTTTCCAACTATTACAAGTGAAATGAAGATTACAATTAATATGCAATTCATACTCCTCAAAGAGTATATAACACAATGAAAACAAATGAGCTAAGCTTTCTTAGGTGGGAAGATCTAAATCTTAAAGATATTTAAACCAAGAAGCTTGCTTTTCAAGATCTCAAACAAAGAACTAACTCAAAGGATTGTGTATAGATGTATGAATATGTTGCGAGAGAATTTTTAGAGAGAAATAAGACAGATTTTTCAGAGATCAGAAAAGTTAGTAATAAAGTCTCTAAATGTCCCTTTTATACTGAAAGAAGATGACCGATGAAGAGCATTTAAAGGGACAAGATAAGGATCATTTTAAAAGAAATAATTAGAATGAATATTTAAAATCGTTCGGAGGAATTTCATTCAAGATGGGTTAAGTCACCTCTGAAGAATTCGGTCGACTGAATTCAAGATACATTCGAAAGAAATTGAAGAGCGAAAATAGCTTAGAGCCACTGAAGTTCAGTCGCATGAAAACATGCGCTTCAAATGAAAACTTTTACTTTCCAATGAAAACAATATATATTCTATGTCTCACATTTTAAAACAAGAAAGATCATTAGCTAGTAATTTCTTATACAAAAGGGGTAAGTGTGCAACTCAAGAACACAAAAGACAATAAACACAGAAACAAAAGATGAAAGGAAAGAATATAAACCCACCAACATTTAACATTCACGAAAACAGAAAAATGCAGGCAAAGTAAGAGCTTAACCTGGACAGTCCACATCATTTTAGATCTTTTCTCAAATTCATATGCAGAACACCTCAAGATGTATGACCATCACCTTCCAAGAGATTTCCTCCCATGCGTTGTGATCTTTGGCACCAACTGCTCTATCATCAACACTTCGACCTGTCGATGACTATTGTGGGGGTGGGGATGGGGCAGCAGGCTGGTGTAGGTGGGGTAGGGTAAGATGGCGTGGGAGGTGAGCGGTGAAGGTGGGCGGCATAGGTTGGTATGGGTGAGAGATAGAGAGAGAGAGAGACTGAGATATAGAGAGAGAAGAGCAAAAGCAGCGGGAAGAATGAGAGACAGAAAAAGGAAGAGAAATTAGATTTTGTAGGTTTTAATCATCTTTAGCGACGGAGTTTTGGCCGTCACCAAAGAACATTAAGAAATTACAAATGTATAGAATTTTACCGACGGACACAATCTATCTGTAAATGTGATACCCTGATCTAATCTAACTGAGAATTAGATTAATTGATGGCATTATTTTTATCAATTGTATTATTTTCATTGATAATCGAGTAATTAGAATAAAATAAGGAGTTAGTTTGGCTTTGGGGCCAAAATATAATTGTATGAAAGTCATGGGCAAAAATATAATTTTTTTAAAGTTGTGGGGTCAAAGTGCAATTATGAGAAAGTTGAGGGGCTAAATTATAATTTTGCAAAATGATAATTAGTGGCAAAACGAGGTGTTTTGTTATGAGAAAGAATTAGGAGGGTTTGACACCTCCTACTTTCAAGGGGTGACCATAGTTATTAAAGGCGCAGGCGCACCTAAGGCGCAAAAGGTCCCTAAAGCCTAGGCGCAGGCTCGTGCCTTTTCAAAATGAGGCTCAAAATAAAAATAAATAGATATTAGTGCATTAAGCCAATAAAATCACATTAAAAAAATTTAGAACATGGTAATTTAACAAACTTTGAACACTAGAAAAAGTTTTAGATCTAATGAGAAGTAATTGATCCTAACTAAATATGACAACGCCATCCTTATTATTAGTGAAGGCTAAAGCAAGAATGTTTTTCCTCAAAGGGGAATCATAGGCTCCAAGTCTGGTAGAAATTCCTCCTTAATTTCATCTTCTTTGTCTACAAGGTGAGGTGAAGTGAAGGAGTATATTTACTTCAAAAAGAGTAACAATTGAAGACGAGACGCTAATACGATAAACAACAGTATGACAATCAATTGATTAGGTATTTGGGGTTTTAGGATTTTATTTTTGTGGTTTAGATATTGATTTATTATGTTATGAAATAAAGAATAAAAAATAATGAACGGTTGAGATGATGCCATGATACCAAAATAAAAATTTGGGTTTTTGGGCTTTTCTATATGCCTCCATCGCCGCTTTGTGCCTGGGCCCCTAGGCGCGTAAGGTGCATGCCTTTTCAAAAGGGCTGCGCCTAGCCCTAGACAAGGCGTGTAGAGTGCATCTTGCGCCTAGGCGGGCCTTTGATAACACTAGGGGTGACTAATTGAAATTTATGACTAAAGAATAGAATTCGTGGGATAAAGAATAAAAGAAAAAAAAGAGAGAAATAGAGGAAGAATTTTGCAGAAAGAGAAACAGAGGAGATGGAAAGATAAGAAAACAAGGGAGGGAAAGGGAAATGGAGAAGAAGAAAGGAGAAAAAAAAGAAGAAGAAGGAAGAAAGGGAAGGCTACCAAACCCTAAAAAGGGTAATCCCTCTCTCTAATGTAATTGTCAATTTGTATGACTTATATGTGTGATTTTTTTAGGGGAGATGAACCACTGTGCGTGCGTGAAGGTACTGTGTGTGAGTGTGGCATTGGGGCTAGGGGATGATGGTGGAAGGTGAAAGGGGAATGGAGATAGGGGGTAGCTGTTAGGGGGAAGAAGGGAGGAGAGGGAGGCTGTGAGGGGGAAGGAGAGGGGCTGCGTGGGTTTTTGTGGGCAGGCTCAGCACACTGCTGCCATGGCAACAGTGTTGTTGTGTTTGAGGTGCTGGGAAATGGTGGAAAAAGTGGTAGGGAGGGGGTGGTGAGGTGGTGTGGGTGTGGGGGAAAAAGGAGGGGTGATGAGAGGTGTGAAATTAGGAAGAAGGAGTTAGGGGAGGACTGAAAGAAGAGGGGGAAGGCCAAGGTAGTAGCAGCTGGGCTGCTACTGTGATGGTGCTACGACAGGGGGGGATGGGGAGGAAGAAGGGTGGGTGATAGTGGAGAGGGTGAGCTTGTGTGTGCATGAGGGTGGGGAAAATGAAGGAAATTGGGGTGGGGTGGGTTCTGATTCAATGATTAGGTGAATAGTGACTGTAATCATCATTAAAGATAGCTAGGTTATTTTAGTCCAGTAATTAAAATTTTAAAAATAGCTTGGGATAGATTTAGACAAAGTACAAAAAAGAGACCCCAATTATTTTTAGGAGACCTGTATTGTGAAAAACTTTCAGACTTTTTTGAGATTAGGAACATGATTAACGGGTGTAGTTGTTGTGAAATTTTACAGTGAAATTTAAAATAGCAACCTAATGCGATTTCGTGCGAAAATTTTATGAGGACCCTAAGCTGCTGAAATGTTCCACTTTCCAAAATTATGGGCCGTTCCAAAGTCGATAGCTATTTTTGGCTGAATAAAATTTGGATAAATTACACACGCAACTCCTGAGGTTTGCCTAAACTACACACGAACCCCCCTATCTTTTTTAATTACTATAAACTACACATTTTTATTTTTTTCGTGCCAAGAACTAACAGAAGTAAGAAAATGATGGTAATACCCCTCGTAAGAATGCAAATTTACCCAACCACCATGCCCAGTATTTGACCAATTCTCTACTACCCACCATGCCCAGTAAATGATGGTAAGTGCCGATCTAGACATCAACATCGGTGGTGGTTATGGGTCACTATCGGCGTTGGATGGTGCTTGGTTTTGAGGTAGACTGCCGGCGATGGTGGTGCTTGGTTTTGAGGTAGACTGCCAGGGGTACTCACTACTTTCAGGTGAAATCCATCGGGGGGGAGGTTGATATCTAGATCGAGGCCTCTACTCTGGTTAAGGTTAATGATGGACGACGAGTCAAAGTCGTTTAGGGTCCCGACACAGCCATTCGAGGTACGGGTATCGAACCTCACCTGACCGTAGATACGGTTGAACACTTTCGGCCGAACGATGGCATCGAAGTAAAACATCTGGCTCGCCGAAGTAAAACCAGCTGGAATAACTCTAGCAATCGGAGCAGGAAGAAGCTACTGGTTGTGGTGAAATGGAAACCTCGCGGTGGAGGGGAGCAAGGCATCGTTGTGGGAGAGGGTGAGATGCAACGGCCTCGACGAGTGCGAGTCCTGGCAGGACGGCTTGACGGAGCTGTTCTGGCTCGGACTCTGATTATTCTCGACGCCCTTCTTCATGCTGTTGCCGAACAACTTGGGATCGGTTCCTATATTTTCTTCCGGTAAGGGGAAGTTCATTTTGGCTTTGAGGTAGACTGCAGGGGTACATGCCGATCTGGACATTGATGATGGTGGTGGTTTTAGGCAGACGATCGATGGTGGTGGTTATGGTGATTTGGTGGTGAAGACAGTGTAACGGTGACGACAAGGACGCCAGGCAAAATATGATGAGACAAGCATTGTGTGTGTGTGTGTGTGAGGCATACAACAGTGGTGGTGGGGCTTCGGCGGTGACGGGGCAATAGAGGCCATTAAGCATTGGCTTCCGTAAAGAAGAAGAAGAAGATCTAAGGGCGGCAATTTAGGAATACCATAACTTCTAAAATGTGCCCTCACGTTTTTTGACAATTCCTTAACGGAAGTGGGTTTTATGTACTACAATGACAAACCACAGGGGACTAAGGGTAATTAAAAAAGATAGGGTGGTCGGTGTGTAGTTTAGGGCAAACCTCAGGGGTGCCGTGTATAATTTACCCATAAACTTTTTAAGCGCTTGGTCCGGACATCGGTTCGAGATTTTCGGACCAAAATTTTCTAAAACGCCTTTTAGCTCAAAAATAACTTCAAGATGCTTAGAAAAGCATTTTAAGGTGTTTTGAGATTTTTTCGGTGCCAGGAACCCTTAGGGGGCATTTTGATAATTTACGACCTTGAGGGGGTATTTTGATAATTTTCTCTATAAAATTTTTGAGGGACTTTTAGTTCAAAAATGGATATCGAACATCTAAAAAGTGGTTTTAAAGTGGTTTTAGGGTGTTGGTGGTGTAGCGGCCATCAGGGGGTATTTTGGTAATTTATCATGTTGGCAACTAAAGTTTTGGGAACGCGCATTAAGGGTTTGGACTGGTGGGAAGCAAGGAATGGTATCAATACATTTAAATGTGGGGAGGGGGGTTGTTATCGTAATGCGTCGAGAAGGCTAGGTTAAGGATCCAATTATTGGATCAGATTATCTAGCTGTCGTAAGACGCTATGAACGGCTAAATGAGAAGGGGTGGAATAAAGAGTGCGTATATGGTTGGATGATATCTAACGAGCAGGGTATTATTTGACTAGGTGATGCCGCTCGTTGCGATCAGAGGTTGCGAGTTGCTTCAGCTATAAGCCTATTAGGTAAAGACAATGCGGTTCTGATATGTTAATTCATTGTTGTGATTAGCATGCCATGTTGATGACATTTTTGTTAAACTCTTGTTGTTATTATTTGACATCGGTAGTCATTGTGACTGGTATTCATTTACTTGAATTATGTTGTTGAGGACTTAAGATAGAATAATTTTCCTTAGTCTGTCTCGTTGATGATGTTTGGTATTCATGTGCTAGTATGCTATGATTCGATTCGATTAGCATACCTGACGTTGGTGATGGTATTGCGTAGGGGTTGTTGTGAGATGTCAGCAATTATTGATAGCAAATTTTTCTCTTGACTGAGGACTTGTGGTTAAATTTCACCCGAGTCCGCCCTGTCGTTGATTAAAAATGTTAAGTAGAGATGGATGCGTTGCTGTGGTGTAATGTCGGCACTTATTGGTAATCGACATTTCTCCTATTTAACAATGTTGTTGAGGGCTTACGGCAAATTTATCTTGAGTTCACTCTATCGTTGTTTGGTGATGTTATGTAGAGATTGTGGTGTGGTGGTTATGAGATGTTGGTAACTATTGTTAACCGATATATCTCTTATTTAAGAGCGTTGTTGAGGACTTGTGGTTAAATTTCTCTCGAGTCTGCCATGTTGATAATGCTTATATTGAATCCTTGTTGTTATGTTTGAAACACTGGTTTATCTTTTGACCCAGTATCTCTTGTTTGGGTGGTGCTGTTAAGGACATAAAGTGAAATGATTTTCCCTTAGTCTGCCCCGTTGATGAAGCCTTATTGTTTTGGCTATATACTCTGTTACTCCATCCGTTTCATAAATTCTATATTTACATATCCATACGATTGAATCCAATTTTTCAAAGGGGTATTGAATAGTTACAGGGAAACGATTTAGCTCTCTTTGCGCTAACTAAGCCAATACCATCTTAGCTGTAATACGGTTAGAGATAAACACTATTTTTGAGTTCCCTTCTTGATGCCAGCGTCTCTTTTGATTATTAAGCTAAGATGAACATCCCGTATAATGGGACATCAAAATGAGGAAGAAGACCTGTGAAACATGATCACTGGCCAAAATTTTTTTATGGTGCTCGAGTCGAGTCTGTCGTATCTGGTCAAGTCCAATCTGTCGTGTTGAGTCTGTATTGCATTGATTTTATTTTGATGTTAATGACTTGTATTTCATTTATGTTCACTTTGGCGATTCTTGTTTTAGTGCTCACTTGCATAGTTAGTCAGTCAGTCATTCTTGTCCATGAGGATGTGGCAATAATGTTGTTCTATTGGGTCTTGAGATCGCCTAGTCTGACGAAAGAAAAATATTATTTGAGAAATTATGTTGGTGCTGACATTAATTTCAAACTCTTGATTCATTGTTATCGTTAAGATGATTGTTATTCTTTCGAGACCTTTAAATCACTTGTACACAATACTCCTCATGTTGTCTTTATTGGGTGATTTGTGTTCATTCCTTATGTTGTGCTGTGCAGGTTATAAGATTGACCAAGGAGAGCCCTAGGAAAGTAAAGGAAGCAAAAGCTAGAAATTCTGAGCGAGGTGATAAGTTGAGCGAGGTGAGACAAGTTAGAAAAAGGTAAGGTAAAGGTTGAGCTACGAGGTATGTCAACAGGAACTACACGACTACAGTCGTGTATTATGTTGTAGTGTTTATGTTGCTTAAGGAATTGAAAGTTTTCCGCTGCAGTATGATGTATGTTTGTAAGAAATTTCTTTATAAGCAGGCATTTTGGAGCGTTTAATGATGTATGAATGATGCAGTGCAATCCAGTTGATCCTCTAACATGTTTTTCACATGTTTAAGAGGTAATTAAGGTCCTTTGAAATAGCCACACATGTTTTCATATGCTTAAGAGGTCATGAATGAGAAACGGTAACTAAGGTCTTTTGAAATAGCCACACATGTTTTCACATGTATAGTAGTAGGAGATAATCAAGGCCATTGATTAGAGGAATCCTCATGTTCTTTTACTTTGCTCTATAAATAGAGCCTTGCAAATGTAATTGGCATCCAACTTCTGATTTCTATTAATACATTGGAGAGTTTATTTTCTCAAAGAGCTGTGTGCTCTTCTTTCAAGCCATTAAACTGTGTGTTTACTGTAACCATCGCTGTGTGTGTTGGTATTTACACCGGATCAATAAACAAATTCTATCCAGATTGCTTCCGCTATGTCAGTTGGCATCAGAGCGAGGATGGTGTATCCTGTGGAGATGGCCTCAGATAGAGCAGATAGTTGTTTCAATTCCCATGTCGCGCTCACTCAGCAAATAGACACTCTTAAAGGTTTTGTGCACGAGGTCTCACAGCCTTTGGCAGAACTGAGAAGGGAAGTGGCAGCGATGAACGTTCAACAAGATGGGAACCCCCTCGTAACCAAGAAGCACCTCGTGCTTATGCTCGTGGTGGCCTTCATTACAACGACTGGCTGAGAAGAAACCAGCACCGCCAACCTCTCATTCAGCATGGTCCAGAAAAAGATGATTCTGATGTGGAACAGGAAGAAGAGCGACCTCTGCGACAACGGAGGCGAGACCCTGTAGAATATGATTACAAACAGCGAGCCAAGGATGTGCCAAGTTTCTATGGCTCTATGAATGTGGAAGACTTCTTAGATTGGAGTGCCGAGCTAGAGAATTTCTTTGAATTCCATGAGATTCCTATGGAGAAATAAGTCACTTTGGTCGCATACAAAGTCAAGGGAGGAGCACAAGCTTGGTGGAAAAACCTGCAGATTATCCACGGGAGGCAAGGGAAATTGCCTATTCGAGATTGGAATCGGATGAAACGAGAATTACGGAGTAGATTCTGATTGCCAGACCACGAGCTAATTTTATTAAGCTTGTACCAAAATTGCAAGCAAGGACTCAGATCGGTAGAAGAATACACGATGGAGTTTCACAGATTGTCCTTGCGGAATAATCTTTCCGAGACCGAGCCGCAATAGGTCATGAGGTACGTTAGTGGATTACGATCTGAAATCCCAGAAAAGCTATCACGTTTACCCAGATACACCCTAGATGAAGCCTACAATCTTGCCATAATAGCCGAGAACCAACTAGCCAAATTACCCGCCCACTCGCGAGGTAACAGCTCTATTGCCGCAAGCCCTCGAAATAAGCCTTTAACTGAAACCTCCTAGAACAACCAACCTCTGACAAAAAACCAACCAGTGGTTAGAAACCAACCCACGACACGATCTCCTCAGACAAATCAACCCATAAACAACCTAACCACGACCCAAAATAATCCATACGCGAGGCCTTTCACTAGAAAATGTTACAAATGCGGTGAGCAAGGGCATGGATCTGATCTATGCCGAGCTGCAGTAGATAGGGGCAAGGTCAATCTAGCGGCATGAGAAGTCAAGCCTGAAGGGATGATTGGAGATGAAGAGGGTGATGAAGTGTGTTATGCAGTAGGTAATGGGGAGGAAAGTGAAGAAATAGAGCCACTCTTTGCTATTAGGAGGCTAATGTTGCCCCCTAGAATAGAAGAGGATCCACAGAGACATAACCTGTTTAGAACACGATGCTACATCCGTCAATTTTTTTAAGGTGATCATAAACAGTGGAAGTAATGAAAACATTATCTCGCGGGAGGTCATAGAACGGTTGAAGCATCGTACTAAAAAGCATCCAACTCCTTACAAAATTGGTTGGATTCGAGCTGCAGGAGAAATACGAGTAACCAAGAGCTGTCGTATATCTTTCACTATTGGAAAGTACAAAGATGAAGTTTTATGCGACGTGGTAGAGATGGACGCCTGTCATCTTCTACTAGGAACACCATGGCAGTTCGACGTGGATGCAGTCCATAAAGGGCGGGAAAACACTTATTCTTTTAGCAAAAATAGAATGAGAATTGTGTTGGCACATTTGAAGCCCGAGGAGAAACCACAGTCCACTCTCACAAGGGGTAATACTCTAGTAGTGCTCGAGAAAAGGGAGTTTGTAGAAGAGATAAGACATGAACCAGTGGTCTATGCAGTGGTTGTGAATGATGAAATCAAAAGGGAATCAACGATGACAACCCCAGAAGAACTGAAGCCATTACTGGAAGAATTTTACGAGATCATGCCCGAAGAATTGCCTGATCTTGCCACCAATGAGATAGATTCAGCATCAAATTGATTCGGTAACCGGAGCAAGCTTGCCCAACTTATCTCATTACAAAATGAGTCTAAAAGAGAATGCGATATTACAAGAGCAAATTGAGGATCTTTTGAGCAAGGGTTGATCCGCCAGAGCATCAGTCATTGTGTCGCGCCTGCACTATTAATACCAAAGAAAGAAGGGTCATGGCGAATGTGAGTTGATAGCCGAGCAATCAATAAGATCACGATGGCCTATAGGTTTCTTATCCCACGATTTGATGACATGTTGGAAGGGTCTAAGGTATTTTCAAAAATTGATCTCAAGAGTGGTTATCACCAAATACGAATCCGAGCTGGAGACGAATGGAAGACGACATTCAAAACTAAGGACGTATTGTATGAATGGCTAGTCATGCCATTTCAATTGTCAAATGCATCAAGCACATTCTCGTGAGTGATGAATCAGGTATTGAAGCCATTTATTGGAAAGTTTGTTGTCGTCTACTTCGACAATATCCTGATTTACAACAAAAATAAAGAGAAACATGTTGCATAATTGAGAGAAGTATTCTCAACTTAAGCGGAGAACAAATTGTAGATACATTTGAAGAAGTGCACTTTTCTCGCAGACAAGTTGATGTTTTTGGGGTTTATTATAACCGCAGAAGGTATCTGAGTTGACGAAGGGAAGGTTATAGCCAATCGAGAATGGCCTACACCGAGAACTGTCAGTGAAGTTAGGAGTTTCATGGGCTTGCAACTTTCTACAAGAGGTTTATCCATGATTTTAGTACTATCATGGCCCCAACCACAGAATGTTTGAAGAAAAGAAAGTTCTTATGGGGAGAAGATGCCAAGAATAGTTTTGCTACCATCAAGGAGAGGTTGACTAACGCACCATTGTTAGTTTTACCTAACTTTGACAAAGTTTTTGCTCTTGAATGTGATGCATCTGGAATAGGGATTGAAGTAGTATTATGCCAAGATAAGAAGTCGGTTGCCTTTTTCAGCGAAAAGCTAACGATGTAAGAAGAAAATGGTCAACTTATGATTGAGTTCTATGCCGTTCAGTAGTGGGAACAATATTTATTTCAGCGAGAATTTATATCGTATACCGATCATGAAGCCTTGAAGTATTTCAATTTGCAACTCAAGATTAGTCGCATGCACGCGAGATGGTCAGCTTACCTATAGAGGTTCACTTTTGTCATAAGGCACAAGGCGGGTGAAGAGAATAAGGTCGCCGATGCATTGAGCTGACGAGCGGACTTACTTACAGTTATGCACACAATAGTGATTGGATTTGAGCACCTACGCGAGCTATATGCCGAGGATGAAGATTTTTTTATCTATTTGGTCAGAATGTGTGGCAAAGCAATGTAAGGCCCCTTTTGTCACCCAAGATGGGTATCTATTCTATAATCACAGGTTATGCATTCCGCAGACTTCATTGCGAGAATGTATAATCCGTGAGTTGCATGGAGGAGGCTTTGGTGAAAGAGAGGTATTTTTGGCCGAGAATAGTATAACAGTGTATGATTCTATGTTTTTGGTTCCAGACAGATTTTCGAAGATGGCTCATGTTATCCCATGTAAAAAAACTAATGACGCGACCCAAGTTGCAATGATGTTCTTTCGCGACATGGTAAGGTTGCATGGAGCCCTCGCAAGCATTGCTTCGGATCGCGACACGAAGTTCCTTAGTCATTTCTGGAGAACTTTATAGAGGATGGTCCAAACTACCTTGAACTTCAGCATATCATTTTGCCCTAAAAAAGATGGACAAATCGAGGTGGTGAACAGGGTGAAAAAAAACCTTGAGGAATATGATTAGGTGTTTGTATGGAAATTGGCCCAAACAGTGGAATCAGTTTTTGTCGTAGGCAGAGTTTGCATACAACAATATAGTAAACAGGTCCATGGGAAAGTCGTCGTTTTAGGTTGTCTATCAATGACCCCCTATACATGTGCTCTATATGGTCCAAGTGCCTAAGCTTCCTGGGCATAGTATTACCGCAGAATGTCTCGCAGAGACCATTGGAACTGTCCAGGCAGAGGTGCGACAAAATCTCGAAGAATCTAATGCGATGTATAAGGTTGACAGGGACAAGCATCGATGAGAAAAATTATTCGCAGAGAGAGACTTAGTTATGGTACATCTCAGGAAGGAGAGATTCCAAGTAGGTACATATAACAAGCTCAGCAGGAAGAAAGTGGGACCATGCAGAATTGTAAGGAGGGTCAATGATAACGCCTATGTGGTTGCGCTACCTGACTATTTGGAAATTTCTCCAACTTTCAATGTCGCCGATCTCTACCCATTTCATCCAGATGATCCTTTATATCTAGACAAAAACTCAAGGTCGAGTTTTTCCCAAGAGGGAGGGAATGATGCAGTGCAATCTAGTTGATCCTCTAACATGTTGTTCACATGTTTAAGAGGTAATTAAGGTCCTTTGAAATAGCCACACATGTTTTCACATGTGTAATAGTAGGAGATAATCAAGGCCATTGATTAGAGGAATCCTCGTGTTCTTTTACTTTTATATATAAATAGAGCCTTGCAAATGTAATTGACATCCAACTTCTGATTTCAATTAATACATTGGAGAGTTTATTTTCTCAAAAAGTTGTGTGCTCTTCTTTGAAGCCATTAAACTATGCGTTTAGAGCAACCATCGTTGTGTGCATTGGTATTTACACCTGATCGATAGACAAATTCTATCCTGTTTGCTTGCGCTACGTCAATGAAGGCGTAGTTGCTATGTATTCTGCACAGGTTTGCTTGTGATTATGATTGATAACTCAGCCCAGTGATGTCACCAGGGTTGAGGATGTGGCAATAAAAGTCCATCGTTGAAGCCCTTTCTTAATTTTAAAAGAGAATAAATGGGAAAAACTCTAAAATAACATTTAGCGACAGTTTTTTTTCATTGGTAATAGTCTATCAGTAAAAGTCTGTCGCTAAATATATTTGATGATGAAACATTCCATAAGCAAAAATAAAAGAGACAAACTTTTACCAACGGGAAAATCCATCGCTAAAAGTCATTTTTAGCGACAGATTTCATTCAGTCGGTAAAAATCCATTGCTAAAAGGTCATTTTCTTGAAGTGAATATGGAAGTTGTCTCCACTTCTTTTTTGCATCTCTGGCATATATTGTCATTGGTCAAATTTCTAGTCATCTTCAAACTGTTGGAAGGGAGTATTTCCCATAGAGTTAGCCATAGAAATAAAATGATCTTATGGGAAATTTGCAGTTTCCAGATCCAGCTCCATTTATCTTCAACTTGCCCTAGTTTTTCCCTTACTCATAAAGTTATAAGCACTACTCACACTGAATTTGCCATTAGAGTTAGGGTTCCATGTTGCCTGATCATCTTTATATTGGTCAAAAGGCAGGTGGATTCTTTGTATTTCCTTTATGTTGTCTTGGTTCACACAGTCTTTAATTTTCCTGTAATCCCAATCTCCATTCTTAATGACTTGGTTGACCCTGATCCTGATGTCTTCCTCCTCATTTCACTGACTTCTTCCAAATGGCCTTGTCCACACCACCAGTCTTTCTAGAAGTTAGTATTTTTTCCCATTATTAATGGACCATTTGACTCTTTTCTGGAAGGAAGGTAGGACTTGAAGATACTTTTCCAGACTTGGGAGCCATTTCTAGTAGATTTCCAGTTCCTCAAACTCATATTCCTTATGTATTTCCCATGTAGGATTTCAATCCATAGTAAATTATCCTGATTCAATAATTTCCATCCAAATTTGATAAGATTGGCTAGATTATTACTTCTGGCTTTCCTGATTCCCAGCCCACCAAGTCTTTTAGGTTGACAAACAGAGTTCTAATC
Source organism: Escallonia herrerae (assembly GCA_033070095.1). Classification (NCBI taxonomy): domain Eukaryota; kingdom Viridiplantae; phylum Streptophyta; class Magnoliopsida; order Escalloniales; family Escalloniaceae; genus Escallonia; species Escallonia herrerae. Next base: position 743,317 of record JAVXUP010000084.1, read on the forward strand.
TATCAGATAAATTTTCTTTTTAGACTCTGTGTCCACTTAGAGGAAGGATATGTTCATTCATCCTGTCAAATTTATCACACACAGCTATGGGTAAGGCCTGCACTTGCATGACATAGGAAGGGATTGTAGTGGTGACAACTTAAATCAGGGTATTTCTTCCAGTTAGAGATAGAAGGTTGGTTTTCCAGCCAGCCAATCTACCTTGAACTTTTTGGAAGTTTTGGTGGTAAAGGGATCTAAAAAGTCTTTTGTGAATCATGGGGAATCCCACGTAGCTCCCTAGATTGTCAGTCAAAGGTATACCACACCTTCAATGAAGCAAAAATTCTAGATCTCTTAAAGTTGATGAATTGACCAGAAATTTTACATACAATTTTCAGTAAGTCCATGACTTTGTTACATTCTTTCTCACCATCCTTGCAAAATAGGATTAGATCATCAACATAAAAAAATGTGAAATTAAAGGTCCACCCCTGGAAGCTCAAAGGCCTATCCATTTTTTGCCATTGTTGCTATCTTGAATCATCTGTGAGAGCATTTTTATACACACGACAAATATATATATAAGGGGAAAGGGGGTCACCCAGTCTTATGCTTCTATTGGATTTGAAGGGTTTTCCATTCTAGAGGATGGAGGAGGCTCCAATTATCATATTCATGATGAGATTAATCCTTTTCATAGGAAACTTGAACTCCTCTAGGGTGTTTCTAATAAAATTCCAGCCGAGTCTGTCATAGATTTTTTCAAGGTCAATTTTGAATAATTAGACCTCCTGTCTTTCCTTTCTTGTTCTTAAGAGTATGCAAGATTTCCTAAATAACAATGGCATTGTCAATGGTTGACCTTTTAGGGATAAAACTGCTTTGGGCTGGACTGATCAGCTTATCTAAAAGGCGTCTCAAACTACTCACTAGAATTTTGAAAAGAGCTTCATAGGTCATATTGAGCAGGCTGATAGGTTTAAATTGGGTTGTGCTTTGGGGGTTTTCCACCTTGGGAATCAGGGTAACTACGGTTTCATTGTTTGACTCAAACATAATTGCTACAAGACAGTCTTACAATATCCCAGTAGTTGTGGTAAAAGAGGCCATTGATACCATTAGGGCCAGGGGCTTTCAGGACCATAACGTTGAAGAAAGCATCTTTTATTTCTTTGTTACTGAGGGGCATAATAAGTTTCCTAGCATCATAAGCATAGATGGAAGAAGACTTAGTGATAATAGTAGTTATGTGGTTTAGCTGGTGGGAGTCAAGGAACAAACTGTAAAAGTGATAAAAAAAAATGTGGTCTTTTAACTTCTCAGGATCAGCAATCGAGTTCTTATTAGAGTCTTGGAGGGTGAGAATTTGGTTTCTCTTCCTATGGGCTAGGGTGGAGAGATGGGAAAATTTGGTGTTCCTACTTCCTTGTATGTGCCAGTTCATTCTCAATTTTTGGTGCCCAAAAAATCTCTTCTTGAGCCAGAGTCTCATTATATTGTGTTCTTATTTCTCTTTCCAAACATTCTAGGTTCTATGATCTACAGTCCGTTAGGGCCTTCTGACTTCCAAGCAATCTGGCCCAAAATCTTCTTTTCCTTCTAAACATATTTTCGAAACATTATATGTTCCATTTTTTTGGATTTGGTCTGAAGGTTTCTGATTTTTTCAAGCAAATTATGAGTTTCATTCCAAGCAATCGAAACTAAGTCCTTAAAATTTTCATGTTTCATCCACCTGGCCTTTATTCTAAATGGTTTTGAATTTATAAGATTTAAGTTTTTGAAGAGAGTGCGTAAAGGGATGATCGGAGGATAAATGAGGAAGTTTGCAGACTTGGGCTTCTGGGAAGATTAAGCACCATTTTGGTGTTGCCATTGCACTATCCAATCGCTTTTAAACACTAGCCCATCCCTGTCAGCTTCCGGCACTATATCCGAGATTGAGCAATCCACATTTATTGATTCTTTCACGAAACTTACGGATCTTGAAACTGTCTGAATTATCACCTCTTCCTCTTCTTTTAGAATTGTCAGCTATGTCATTGAAGTCTCCCCTTATTAGCCACAACATATCATTCTTTGAAGCAAATTCAATCAGGTTTTTCCATAGGAAGTCTCTTTCTGAGGTATTAGGGCTAGCATATACTGCTTAAAAAACCCAATCTTAGTAGTTTCTTTTAGAGATAACAGTGTATATGACTTGATTTGTTGGATTGTCATGGGGGCGATCGTGGTTCTGTTGCACTTTATTTGCATATTGATTTCCTCTTTCAAATAATGCACTCTGATATGTGAAGTTTTTGGGGTTTTGTGTTCATTAAAGGGAAAACTTTCCTTTGGTTTAGGAAGCAGAATTGCATGGGGCTGTTTTCCATCTTCAGGGGTAGTGATGTGAACTCTATAGTAATCAGTGGTTTGATCGTGGTTTCCTTTTTTGGGTTAGGGTATTTGATGGGGAGCTGCGGCAGCTGGTGTTTGTTTGTAGTTGAAGAACGGTGTTCTTAAGGTTTGTCTCTTATTGTTCCTCATCTGCCAGACGGGCCAAACTATTTCCATCAATTTCCATCTGGTTCTTTTATTCATATGGGCTATCCTATTAGGGTCCAAAACTTTCGACCAATTGCCTGGCCCATGGTTGATGTGGAGGCTTCCTTACAGAACTGTTCTTGAATTTCCTCAATTCTGTGATTTCTTCTTCTTGTGCCCTTTCTAATTCTTTGTCCAATAGGGTCTTGTTCTGGGCTTTTTTAGCACGGATCTGGCTCCTCACATGGGCCTGGCTCCTCCAGAGAGTCCTTTTGTAATTTCTCATGGCTTTAGATCTTACTTCTCCGTTTGGGCTATCCTTATGAGGTTCAAATCTCTGTTAGGCATTGGGCAGCTTTCCTTGTATAGGCCTTCTACCCCTTCTTTTCGCTATCATCCAGGGTCCGAATCCTTCGCCATCTAACTCATTATACTGAGTTGTGAGACCTATTTAGCCAACTGGGCTACCATGTCTTGTCATAGTCTCAGGATATCTTTGCAAGTTACCTTTTGACACTTCAACGGTCTTCTTAATCTTCTCTGGTGAGAATTCCAGCTGTTCTCAGCAATTCCCCCATCGGTGCTCAATCCTGTCACAAGAAAAACACAAATTGTTAGTATATTCATAGTCCACCCTATATTTTTTTATTTCCAAGCAAGTTTGCCGGGATAAGTGGTTTAGCCAGGTCCATTTCTTTGCACACCCTTGCATATTTCCCCCTCGCTGAAGTCGCCGTATTTATGTATATCTTGATCGGTTTCCCAAACTTTTTCTCTATTTTGAATGGAACATGTTCTTCATAATACTCAATAGGTAGCTTCGGTAACCTTATCCAAATGATTGTTTTGACTTCTTGGGCTTTATAGAGTTTGAAATTCGGTTCTCATTTCCTAATAGTGAGGTAATGGTTTAGAATGATCCATGGTCCCCCACTCACAATTAGGTGGTAATCTTCTGGGAAATTAAATTTAATTAGATAGAATCCATTGTCTAGATCAACAAGCTCAAAATCTTCTTGAAGACTTCAGAGGTTCCTCAACCTTGTCATTAAAGCTCTGAATCTGATACTTCCTCATTAGTCTGATGATGAGGCTAGAGTTCCATTGTTTCCAAATTTTCCTTATCAGGTTTGATGATAGTGTTATTTTTGGAAGTAGAGGATTATCATCATTATGTTCTTCCTCCATAACCTCATCCTTATTCAAACCTTCTCCCTCTTCCTCATTTGTTTCATTGTCTGAGGTTTTATTTTCCATATCATCCTCGAAATACACCTCATTGTTTGAATATTTGGATACATTGTCTCTATAAGATTTCCCGGGGTCGGTTCCTTATTTGGGATTTCCTCTAAGAAAGGGTTCCTTATTTTCACCATGATTATTCTTCAGTTTCTTGATGCTCCGACCCCAGGGATCCCCTTCTTCCCATTGTCTTCCAATGATGAAGGGGATGGGGGTTTCCCTGAAGGGCATCGTGGGTGGTGGGGCAAAAGTCGCTCTCCATTTCTCTCATCTTTTTTTCCCAACACGCATAAATGTGAGATCGAAGGGTCTATATATACATACATACACGCACCCACTCTCTCATATATATATACACACACATGTTTATATCGCCTTGCCTAATCTTTCTCTTAATTGGCAATACATGGTGATTTTGCCAAAAATTGTGCATTCAGGTCCCATGCACACATGCGCGTGTGGTCGATATCAATCTTACAAGCTTGTCTTTGGACTCAACGTCACCATTATTTGCACCTGAACATTCATACTGACTCTTCATTTATATTATCCCAGATGACAAATACGATGATTTTGCTCAGTTGGCAAGCGACTCTGCTAGAACATGGAACCAGGAACGGCAAGAAGAATAGTATATGGAAACAATCCCACCATTTTGTTTTAGGCATCATTAAGCACTAGTTAGATGCTATTAATATCTAGCCAGGCTTGACCGTCCTGGGCCTGCCCATACCACCCCTGCCCTCCAAAAACTTGACTTTCACATACTTCAGCAGACAACCACGCATTCCCGTCCACAGACCAAGTACTCCATCCTGAAAGTGCCTGATTGCACCCGGGGGGAAGGGAGGGGGGGGGGGGGGGGGGGGGGGGAGAGAGAGAGAGAGAGAGAGAGGGAACACTTTCTGCTTTCTGCCCCTTTACCATAGGGCTGTAAATTTAGATATATCTCCGACTTAAACTTGATAGAAAATATTTGTTTTGTAAATCTTATATACACCTAGTTTAGCAAGTTCTCTTCAAATTTGAATCTCGTAGATAAATTTCTTTCACCCAAAAAAGAATTACTGGTCAGCAAGAATTGTGCAATTGCTCTACAATGAAGAGTCATTACTCTGACGAGAAATGCTACTCTGTCCAGAATACTCCATCCCCAATTCATAATTATCTGTAATATTCTGTCTCATCAGTACATATAAGTATAAATTACCCTGGTTAGTGGGTCCCCTGATACTTCACCTTAACATCAGGGAAATTGCCGACATCAACCCAAAATCTTCTCTGCTGACGTAGGGCTGAAGTTTGGAAGGGGCATCCAATAGTAATGACATCGTAACAAATTAAAAAAGGGTCCTCAAGTTACAACCATTCATCGGGACTCTTTTTCATATTTGAAGCGCGTCCGAGATAGATACTGCAAGACTCAAAACCTCGAAGGGAGCTTTATTCGCAATGGCTTTCACTGTGAGGGGGCACGAGTTGGTGATCCAAAAGTACGCAAATGCCTTCTCCGAAATTTCTGATTGTGAAGTATTACTCGCGATTAGATACCCATGATATAGAAAATTGACAAATGAAAAAGCTAAATTTCCAATAGTGTCTGTGATTACCATCATTCTTGTGAACAAAACGCTCCCACGAACTCTTGGGAAAAACAGCATGGGTCACATAAGCACTCACCTTGGCCGCTCCATGCGTTGCCAAAACTTTCTGGTAGAACAAAGAAAGCAGACCAGATAAAAAGAGAGAAATTATTTATGCATTACCCAAACGCTTAATACTTGTTTTACCCAAGACAAACAATACTTCTTTTATCATTCCTACGTGCTCTTGGCCAAATAGGTCTAGACTGATTGAGCCGTTTCATATTGCTCCATTTTAGGGCTGGGGCAAGGTTGACCATTGAGAAAATGCCTAGATGGGGCCTAAGACCAAATAACAATATATGACATAATTACTCGTACTACAGTGGTGATTTGTATAAATTTATTTCGATAGAATTTTCAATCCTCGACATGGTGTTAGCATGCTAGGAGATTTTACTGATACAATTGCGCTGCATTTTACTCTTCCTAGTTCCTCAAATTCAGTTAACATTTATGTAAAGTTCAGAATATTCCAAGGGAGCTGCACTTGGAGCCCTATCCAAGCTATGGTCTCCCCAAGCCTCTTATATGAATAAAATGGTATGCAAGCCTCCATAGCAGATAGGGACAAAGAGATAAACAGCAAGAAAGTGAGTTCATTGTATTAGGAGGTACCTGGCACTCAATTAGGGTACCTCCGGACTGCACCAGATCATCGACAATGACTACATGACAACCAGAAGGGTTGCCCTCTTTTATTCGAACTATTCTCTTATCGCCTTCACGAACTTTTGCGCAAACCACCTTTATTGGACGACATCAAAATCACGTGAGAGTTGATAAAAGGTAACAACTTATTGAGTAATGATAACCAACCATGGGAAAGTGATCCAATTGTTTGTGGAATCGCTTCCAAGCTCCATCATCTGGAAATGCAACTACTACCTGGAAGATATTAAATATCCTGATTAGAGATAATGGATGTTTCAAGCAAACAAAAATATATCTACGTAGGAAATATAAAGATGGCAATCTGCGAAGAAATGATGACAGCAACAAAAAAATTGTGAGATCATGGAAGGTACTTGCATTTTTGGCATCAGGAAGCTGGTGGAGACGTTGCTTGAGCAAAGGAATCCCAGTTTCGAAACAAGGCAAAACATGGTCTCCAAAATAAAATCTTTCCTGCAAATATGACAAAAAAGATAGGCAGAAATGATCAGCTTAGCCAACATGACCCGAAAAATGGAATAAAAAATAAAGTGCAAAGTAAATAAATGCTTTCAGCTTACAGATAAACACAGAGGATATGTGTCCCAAAAATGCAAATAATTCCAGTTACGTGGGTATCAGCTAGTTCAGCTGGTAAAGCCTCTTGGCATCGTATCAAGAGACCTGGGAATCCCAACTACACCAGGGACAGGGAGGGGGGAGGGGGAGGGGAGGGGAGGGCTACACCTCATTGTGTAGTACCCGCCCAAGTGGTGTGGATGAACCAAAAGAAAAAAAAAAGGTTACAGCCCAGTTTTACCTGTTGCTTCTATGTTTGAGATGACAAGAGTAGGAACTACAAGAGTAGGAACTACGGCTGACAGCATAGAAGCTAAGATTAGTAACTTAATTTAAGAAAAATATGCTTTAACTTAAACGGCAAGCTTATAGGCTAATCCTATGCGAATGAGGCAGTGCTTGTATCCCAATCTCTTAAGCGGGTTTTTCGAAGATATGACTCTCCAACCATCTTCATGTCCATAAATTCAGAAGCAGAGATCCAAGGTGCTCCCACCAGTCCTTGCAAATTAAGATATCTAATTCAGCATTTTGGGGCCATCAAAGTGGCTTTCAGTCTTGAATGAAAAGTGGCTGCGAAAAGTTGGAAGGGTATGATCTGAGACATCAATTGTCCTGTCCTTTTCAGGACATAAACAATTATCCGAAGTGATATACATTCACTTGAAGATGCAACATAAATTTGCACCCTGATGGCCTTTTTGTACTCTTCCCCCTCAAAACTTGTAAGAGGGCAAGCAAAAGATTATGTACATAGAAAGGGTATCAAGGATGGAAGGTAAGAAGAGATGGAAGTTATGTTAATAAGCAGTTTCGATGATAGAGAAATTGACATGGACAAATGGGAACTGAAAGAAATTGTACACACAATTTCGATTGACAATTGGATGGGGTTAATTACTTTACAAAATCTATTATGCTTACTCTTCTTACATGGGATAGCTTTTTCGTTGGGTACTTTATTGTAATGCTTTACAGTATGTTCTCTAAATTGTTCCAGTTAGTTTCATACTTCTGATTATTATTACTGTTTTCAGCTTCTGTTCTCCCTCTGAATGAGTGAAGAACGTTAAGAAGCATTTGAGTTTCCCATAATCGATTTGAGTTCCCCTCGAATCTTGGTTGCTTTGTTAACTCGTTGTCAGGAAAAATCTATTTTTCCCTTTTCTTTACTTGAGTAATATATCCTGCATTAGTAATTCTATGATCATTTTGACCAAAAGATGAAAAGTTAATGCAACAGGTAAGACAGAATTACGATTTAGAGGCTTGAGATATGTGCATGGTTTGTTTGACTCTTGCATAATGAGATTTAGAGACTAAGAAGATACCTAGTAGTGGGAGAAAGTTAAACTTATTACCCTATTAAAAGGGAGATACTGCAAGTTGCACCTCTAATTGGGTGTTTAAGCTTATGACTCATCCTATAAAGATTTCGAAAGAGGGTAATTGAACATGGATGAGACCTAGTGTCAGAGAATTGGTTTGGTATCAAATGCCATGTCCTTAATTAGATGATTGATGGAAATTCTAGAGAATAGGAACGATCTTCAAGTGAAGTTCTTGAATTAAAGGGAAAAAAAAGTGAAAAATAAAACAAAGCTAAACACAAAAAGCATCTAACGTGGAGTTAAGCGGGAATTCCTAAAAAAGGAGTATTTTTGATACAACTAAGAATACATTTAACGAAGCAGTAACCCGTCCAAGAAACAAGTTGTTTACGACTAGTGAAACTTCGCTTACTAAAAATCAACCAAGGACCTTTAAGCAGCTATCTATTTGCTTTAATAATGGATAAGCTCATCAAGAATATGCAAATTTAGGTCCGGAACGTATATTATTTGCGGATGCTACAGTGTTGATGGGACTACAATAAGGGATAAGGCTAGATTGGGATTTTATGATTTACTTTAAAACCTAAGAGAAGGGATGAGGGTTTGAGATATTTGAATAGGCAAGAGGTGAAGCCAAGAGGAAGTGTTCCTTATCGTGGATCAATAATGCTTGAGGAGATATAGATACTCTAAAGGTAAGAGCAGGTTAGATAACGTGAAGAGGTGCGTCTGGGTATTATTTGACATTAGAGTTCCTACCAAAAATATAGGGGCCTGGTTAAATTTTGAGATAGGACGACCGAGGCCATCATTGCATTACGGTTCAAAACAGAGGTCCACAAAGGAGCAAGAGTTGCATATAAGGAGTGAAGCTAAAATGCGAGTCTTACAAGCAGGGACACAATTTAACTGAAGGTGGGAGTGGCATCAGTTGAGGAGTATACTGTTGAGGATCGTGTCCTTTCCTTCCCAAACTCCTTGCTTTCACCCTCTTACTCTTGCTCTTATGAAACACAGCTATATGCATGCTAACAAAGTCCAGATATGAGAGCCAAGTGATGCCAAACATGGCACAAAGGCAATCTTGAGAAACATGAAGAAAGGATTTTCTCCATGATAAGCAAATAATCCCACAATCAACAAGAAGAACCAATCAAAAGAAACTAATTATAGTGTTAGGGAGGATGATGTAGATAAAGATAAGTTCAACACATATGAAGCAGAAATTTTTTTTAAGGAAGATAAACAATAAGATGCAGTATCAACTATGGCATATACAGGTGCAGTGCACATTGATTCAGAAGTAAGGAAGCCAACCTGCAAAGCATGTATATCATAGATGACTAAACTTGTTGGACCACCCCTTGATATCGGAATATTTGATAATATTCTTGCCATAGTAAATGCGGTTGCCACATCCCCTTCTTCCTCCATTCGTTCAAAGGAACCAGTTGGAAAGAAAGGTAATACCAATGTGAACGAAGCAACAAATAGCCTTGGAAGTGCAAAAATGACAGAAAGCTGTTCAAAAATTACTCCTGGTGAGCTAAAAGATGCTAAAAAGGCAACATGCTGGCCCCGGATATCTTGTGCATCATTTATGAATAGGTTTGGGAATCCATCATCGAAACTCCTGATACATGCAAATATATAGTTATAGTTCCTCTTGAATCATAGTATGTTATAACTGAAAAGCTACAATTTAGAAACCTGCTACTATTTAACTGATCAAGGTTTCTGAAAGAACATTGGAACATAGTAAAAGTGATAGAAAGAAATAAAAATAGGACTACACTTATCGGGTTTTTCCACCAGAAGCAATTTACATCCGCGGTAAAATATTGTTGGGAATTTCAGTCCTTAATTTTAGTTGGTGAGGCAATCCCCAAACTCTATTTCCAATTCTCTCCTCCCAATGCGACTGAAGTTCATATTTGCGTTGCCGTGCATAAGTGATGGTCATGAATTCAACATTGTTAGCCGAAGGGCTAGTTTTGTCAATCGGCATTCGATCCAGGCTTAAGATAGTAGATGGTTAGAAATTACCCTGCATGCCTTCTATAGTTTCAACACGTCCAAGGTTACTAAGCATACACTATGAATTACAGAAACTTGGTAATTGGTTGAAAAGGCATTTTGGAATGTCATATTCATTAAGTTTTTCTCAATAAGGATCAGCAAGCACATTTTTCTCCATCCCTTCTCATTTTTTCCCCTTGCTATAGCAACAAGGAAGACTTACCAACATTACCGAAAGCATTACCTAATCAGACTTAGGAACATCTTAAATGCAATAGAACCTGACAATTGACCAAAAACAGAGCATAAAATGAGTAAAATGTCCTTCTCATCTCACTGTTGGAACCAATTATTCGCTAGATCACTTCTACTGACGGCTATAATGCTCAAAAAGTTCATATTTTCGAGTAAATGGTTTAGAAGGTAAGTATACTTCATTGAATAAGGTTCACATTATAAACAGCTAACGGACAAGAAAAATTCAATATGTCCTGTTCCAATGGAGTGTAGCCTAAAGGGCCAAAATATTAGTTTTGGCTCCTGAAGACGATGTGTATTCTCTGACAAGCTATGGCAACCATCATAAGGGTTGAAGTATCCCAAGTAATGCAGTAACCTGGTATACATCATAAAGTGCATGAAGCACCGAATACACTGGTAACAGTACACATATATATTTAAAAAGAGGCTTTTTAAACAAAGAGATGAAATTTCCGAGAAGTTCCAGTTCCTAGAGGCATTTAGAGGATGATAGCACACCTAAAAAAGTGGAATTAACATACAAATTACAGCCATATTCTTGCTAGTTAAATATATCTTAACCAAGGGAGGAAGTTGGACATACTTGTGCCAAGCATGATATAAATTGTTCGGGCCATTCTCTAACAACTTAACAAAGTATTGAAGTTGTCGCTTGGTAAGGTCTTGGGTTCAATTCTTTTCGCTTGCATATTTCATCCCTCTTTGATTTGTTTCTCATTGGTTTGTCTTTCCACGTGCAATCGCCATAAGGCAGAGCATGAAGCATGATGTATATGGTTGGGCACATTCTCTAACAGCTTAAACTTTTCCAAACAAATGATAACTCAACAGCAAATCGGTCGACAATGGAGCCTTCTCGTTGTTTTCTCAGGGGGTAAATTTGGAATTGACATTATCTACTGAGGACATTGTTGAAAGGTCTCACATGCTCATATTGTCTCAGTTTTCTTGATCTTTAAATCTTTTGACTAATGCTTTCTCATTTTTCATTTAAACAAGTTCACTGAATTTTGGTCTCTATGTCTTAGACTTTGAGGTTAACAACATGTTACGAAATCGCTCTAGATAAATATGTATAGAACACGATAACCACATAAGAAAACACAAGAAATATGAGAGAACTCAAATCCACTTTGTCCAAGTCAGATTTACAACACTCTCACATGTATCTCTCAATAGTTTTCCTACTCAAAGAAGGACTCTCCTCTCTTGCCCTTAAACACAATACAAGACACCTTACTTATACTTGGAGAAAGCAAGGATCTTCTCTCACCAAGCAATGAGGGACAAGATGTCTTATATACTAAAGGCTAAGTTGCAACCTTCTTTGAGTAACCGATGTGGGACATAAATACAAGACATATATCAACAATCTCCACCTTGGCTTGTATTAACAAACCACTCCATGAGACAAGTGTGACATGTCTGCAATATCTTCTTTCAGATACTGCATCCCCTTTAAAGGTAGGGATGCACTCCACCTCGAACTTAGCAAGAAAGAAGATGAATCAAGCTCAAGCAATGTTCGAACTTCTCCGTTGTGACTGTCTTCGTGAGCATATCAGCTGCGTTGTCATTCGTATGAACCTTGTGCATTACAATTTGTCTAGAATTAATTCATTCTCCGACCCTAAGATAACGAACATCAATATGCTTGGTCCTTGCATGGAAAACCTGATTCTTTGCCAAATCCATTGCACTTTGACTGTCACACTGTAACAAAACACCACACTGCTTGAAGCCAAGCTCCTCTACTAGTCCCTTTAACCATAATGCCTCATTAGCTGCCTCTGTCAATGCCACGTACTCTACCTCCGTAGTTGACAATGCTGTAGTAGACTGTAATACTGATTTCCAACATATCGGCCCTCCATAGAATTTAAAAATATATCCAGTCGTGGACCTCCTGGCCAGAATAATCAGAATCCACAAAGCCAAAAACCGCACCTTTTGCCCCATCACGATCAAACATGATGCCAAAGTTGGTCGAACCAGCTAGGTAACAGAAGATCCTCTTCACTGCCTCCCAATGCTTCTTTCCTGGATTTTCCATATACCTGCTGACCATACTAACTGCATGTGAGATATCAGGTCTGGTACACACCATGGCATACATTAGACAACCAACCGCATTTGCATACGGTACTCGAGACATATACTCAATATCTTCTTCTGTACTAGGACAAAGTTGTGAGGATAACTGAAAATGAGCTCCCAATGGTGTACTAACTGGTTTAGCGTTGAGCATACTAAACCTCTCCAATACCTTTTCAAAATAACTTTTCTGAGTTATCCACAACTTTCCTGCCTTTCTATCTCTATGAATCTCCCTACCAAGGATCTTCTTGGCAGAACCAAGATCCTTCATATCAAACTCTCTGCTCAACAATTTCTTCAAGTGCAGAATATGAGACTTACTCTTTGCAGCAATCAGCATATCATCCACATATAATGTAAGCAATAAAAGTGAACCATCATCAAGGACTCAATAATACACACAACAATCATACTCACAGCGAGAGTAACCATGAGTTACCATGAATGTGTTGAATCGCTTGTACCACTGCCGAGGAGACTGCTTCAAACCATATAAGAACTTTTTCAACTTGCACACAGTCCTTCCCAGGCTCAATAAATCCCTTGGGTTGTTGCATGTAGATCCTCTCATCCAAATTACCATGGAGGAAAGCTGTCTTCACATCAAGCTGCTCCAACTCCATATTTTGTGCTGCTACAATGGACAGTATCAATACGATAGAAGTATGCTTTACCACTGCGAAAAGATCTCACTATAATCAATTCCCTCTTTTTGATAATACCCTTTTGCAACCAGTCTTACCTTGTACTTCTGATCTTCTTTTTTCCTGTAAATCCACTTGCATCCACCCTTAGGAAGTTTAACTAATTCCCAAGTCTGATTCTTCCGTAGAGATTCCATCTCCTCATCCATTGCTGTCAACCACAAGTTACCATCTTTTGCCTTGACAGCCTTGTTGCAACTGGTAGGATCTCCACTTCCCACGATTAGTGCAAATGAGACCAAGTCCTCAAAACCATATATTTGACTTGGTTTCTTGGTACGTGGCTCTCTATCTCTGACTAGATTCCAAGAATCACTAGGATGCTCCTCTGAATTCTCTAAAGACTGCTCATCTGTAGATCTATCTGTAGACTCATCAGTTGATTTTGTCCTTTGCTCGTGCAACTCTATCTCCACTGTGTGACCCTGCCTCTCGCTAGAAGTTGCATCTTTATCCAACATCTGTGCTTCATTGAATATCAAATCTCTACTGATCACCCATTTCTTGACAACTAGATCCCATAACTTGTATCCTTTTACTCCTTCCTCATGCCCAAGGAATATACATTCTTTTGACTTAGGATCAAGTTTGGATCGTTCTTCATTCTGAAGGTGAACATTTGTAGGATAACCAAAAATTCTCATTGCAAAAAAATTAACTTATTTGCCGGACCATACCTCCTCGGGAACTCGGTGATTAATGGCAGATGATGGAGAATGGAACAAGTTGTATTAACTGCTTCAGCCCATAAACTCTTGGGCAAATTTGCATTTAACCTCATGCATCTAGCTCGCTCCAGCGAGGTTCTGTTCATCCTTTCGGCAACCCATTCTGCCCTGAAGTCCTCTTCACTGAAAAGTGTCTGATGATACCCTTATCCTTGCAGAACTGCAGAAACTCCTCATCCTTGTATTCCATGCCATTATCTGATCTGAAGTACTTAAGCTTCTTACCCGTCTGATTTTCAACTCTAGCCTTCCACTGCTTTAACACGTTGAAAACTTCAGACTTGTGCTTCATAAAGTACACCCATACCTTTCTTAAGAAATCATCTATAAATGTAACAAAGTAACGAGCTCCCCCATTTGAGATATGCTTGATTGGTCCCCAAACATCCAAATGGACATAGTCCAAAACCCCTTTACTAGTTTGAGAAGCAGCTTTGAAACTAACTCATTTCTGTTTCCCAAACACGCAAAATTTGCAAAAGTCCAGCTTGCATGATTTTACTCCCTGCAGCAACTTGCGTTTGTGAAGTTCCAACATACCTCCCTCGCTCAAGTGTCCCAGCCGTTTATGCCATAACTCAGAGTTATCATTGCTAGAACCTGTATGAGTTGATACTGAAGCTCCACCTATAACTGTGTTCCCTATCAGTTTATACAAATTTCCAGTTTTTGACCTTTCATTATTACCATGGCACATTTGCTAACTTTCATGACTCCACCTTTTATAGATATACTACAATCTATAGAATCGAGTGTGCCCAAGGAAATCAAATTCTTCTTTAAGTCAGGTATGTACCTTACATCACCTAGGGTTCTCACAATCCCATTAACCATTTTAATTTTAATGGTACTTATTCCCATGACTTCACAAACAGCGTCATTACCCATTAACACAGTACCACTGTTACATGGAGTAAGACAATCAAACCATTCCTTATATAGGAACATATGAAACGAACATATAGAATTAAGAAACCATTCCGTAGAAAAACTGTTGTCTCTAACTGATAAGAGATTACCATTCCGTAGAAAAACACGTTGTCTCTAATATGTATAGAACACGATTACCACATAAGAAAACACAAGAAATATGAGAGAACTCAAATCCACTTTGCACAGGTCAGATTTACAACACTCTCACGTATATCTCTTAATAGTTTTCCTACTCAAAGAAGGACTCTCCTCTCTTCTTTGCCTACTTAAAGAAGGACTCTCCTCTCTTGCCCTTAAATACAATACAAGACACCTTACTTATACTTGGAGAAAGCAGGGATCTTCTCTCACCAAGCAATGTGGGACAAGATGTCTTATATACCAAGGACTAAGTTGCAACCTTCTTTTGAGTAATCGATATGGAACATAAATACAAGACATATATCATCACAACACAGTTTACATGACAAATTAATCACTCCATTTGCACATAAGATGAAGATTGCATCCAAAAAATGAATGGCAAGGCCCGAACAACGTCTATTTACGCCTTTGATGTACCTCAAAACAAAATTCAATTCACAAGCACGTAGAACAACATGAAGCACGAGACAACTTCTGCAATGGTTTAACGACAGAAAACGAAAACGAACTTCTTCACCATATAATCTCGAAACAAAGAACTTTATCCCACACTTTACGTGCTCTTGACTAAAACCCAAAACTGAGCACCTTGAGAAAAATCAGTCATCAAAAGGCACATATAGAGGATAATAAATCATACCCAGAAAGGAAAATCGCAGTGAGTTCAATACAATTGACAAAAAAAGAAAAAAAAACGAAGATCAAAAGAAGAAGAGACCTCCAGTTGATGGATTGGAGCTGAATGAGGTCTGACTGAGCGGCGACTTGGCGAGCGAGGTCTTGAGACTCGACGCAGTAGAACAGCAGCACCTGCTTCTTCTTTGGCTTCTCCATTTCTCTCAAGGGTTTTTGCCGCCAAGGGGAGAGAGAGAGATTACCGCGTTCGTGTGTGTGGGTGTGTGTTGGGTTTGGAAACGGGGGTTGGGGGGTCTTGCGGGCAGACGCAGCCCCTGAAGATTGTCAAATGGCTCGATGCTTTCTTGTCTGGTCCCACCATGGAGGATAGTGTGACTATTCAAGAAGTGCTTTTTTCAATCGATGACTTTTTGTGTGGTGGGTCCAATATTTGTTTTAGGAGGTTAGGTGTTCAATATATATATATATATATATATATATATATATATATATACCCCGTTCTTTTGGGTGTTTTTAAAAACAAGTTTTGTAGGTATTTTTATTTTAATAAAAATAGTGAATCTATATTTTGGTCATAGTTAGACCAAAAAAAAGTTTTGCATAAAATGAATTTCAACCAAAGCCATTTCTACTATATCAGGTAGCATGATAGTGAAGTTGAATCAGTTATAACTTTGACCATTATTTGCATATGATGTCTTCAGTTGCAAATTTTCAATTATTTGGATTTAAAATCTATCATATTTTCAGTTACAAGTTTGGGCATAAATTGATTTTAACACCTCTCTCTTCTTTAAATGGAAGTGTACATATTTTTGTAACCTTTCATGCTCATTAAAGGTATGTACGAGTGAGACTATATGTAGGCATGGTTGTATGCCTCGAAGGAAAAAAAAAAAAGGATGGAGATTTTGCTTTGGTTTAACATGTCAAGCCCCGAAATTATTCATATGCACCCATTTTCATGACCTTGCGTCTCAAGGTTCTTATAAAATTGTACGAGGATTATATCCTCTTGCATCTTGAGTTTAAGTTATGTCTTCATTGGAGATATATTTTTTGCAATATGTGTTTCTGCTGGGGGCAAAGTAAGGTGTTGTGTAAAACTTCTGCTTATCCATTAGTGCAAACTGAGAGAAGGTACAGAAGAAAAGAGCTGGACTGTTGTATCCTGGATGCGGCGCGTTGGAACCTATTGTACCAGTATATTTTGTAGGGGTGCGAAACGTCTTAAAGAGAGTGACCTGATTCGCGCCTCAACCTAGTTTAACAACTTGTATTTTAAGGTGTTTAAGGTAAATCTTTTGGACCATCAATCGTACCTCAATTGGTAAAAACAATGTAATGAATTATGGAGCGTTGAGGTAAACCGTATTTTTGTACTCATAGAATAAGGAGGTAATAATTTTTTGTTATTCTTTAGTCTTATTAGTATTGTAAGCTTGCTAATAAAATATATGTTTTTGGAAATTTTTCCAACAAGTTTCTTACCCAAAGCAAGCAACATGTATTTGTCCAAGTAATGTTAAGATAATACATTTAAAGGAGAAAAATACCCCTAAACCTGAAGATGGCTCTTCTTTTTCGAACTTATACTTCACAAACGATGCACAACTGAATGAATTCAATTCTCGTCTCCGTTCTATAGTCATCCCAAGTCCGGATGACAATTGCAAGGATGGTGTCAACAAAAGTGAATGATCTCATAGATGTGATTGAATTAAAATGTACAACTATACTCAGAGTTGGCTATATGAGAATCCTTGCTCGGGCTACCTCAAGTCACTCCATCGGTAACACTCTGGAATTTTCGTACTGTGAGCCAATCAGTCGATCGATACTTAATCGTTCAATACCTACATTCAATTAAAAAGTCAGAATGTATATCACTACAAGAAATTGAGCATTTAGAGACGGACAATTTCGTCGCTAAAAGCCCTATATCCGTCACTACTTTTAGCGACGGACATTCCGTCGCTAAAAGTCCGTTACTTATAACCTCGTTACTAAAAGTTTTGCTCCCAAATTTTGAAATATGTCGCTCAAAAATTGACTTTCAGCGACTGTGATATGAATTCAATTAGAGATGGACATTTAGTCGCTAAATATATTTTTTGTATTTTAATTTATTTTTTATAAATAATTTATTACGTAAAATATTTATCGAGGGGAAAATTCGTTGCCAAAAGTTTTATAATTAGAATTTTAGCGACGATAAATTGATGACTTTTAGTAACGGATATTTCATAACTAAAAGTCTGTCGTTTAAACCTTTAGCGACGAAAATTTCGTTACTAAAAGTCATTTATGCACATTTTAAATGCAGACTTTCAGCGACGGATTTCAAGTCAAACTAATTTTTAAAGTATTTTTTATTTGTTAAATACCAAACCTGTAATTTCAGATTCTCAACAACCATTCTCAATCTAGCAAATATTTCTCTATGCATATTAGAGTTAAATAATTGCTGATTCATTTGCAATATTTTAACCCTAAAATAGACACAACACACACACACACACATATTTACAATTTCTATATTAATTGAAAAATAAATGTACACAAAGTTCAGGAGGGAATGGGAGCGGGATACAATAGAGTAGGGGAGGGGAGAGCAAGCCGGGAAGGCACAAGAGCACGATACAAATAGCTAGGAGGAGAAGGGCTCAGGGGTCGGCGAGTCCCGAATCTGGATCCTGCTCTGCTGATCGTCCTCGTCCACGGGGGTACTGTGATCCAGATTCGGCTCGGCATGTCCAGCAGCAGTGCCCTGCCTGTAAAAGCACGAACGCATTAACCTCGATAGTAATTGTATGTAGTTTAGTAAACGTATATAGTGTTTGAATCTGATTATGTACCTTGATCATCCTGAACACCTCCTCACCAATGCGACAGATCGCGTCCTTGTGTAACAATGGTCACTCCACGGTCTATGTCAGCATCTGTGGAGGGAAAGCGGGGGGTGGGGGCGCTCCCATCATGGCAGCCTTTCGGCCTATTAATCCATTACCAAACATTTTTTTTATTTTTTTTGGCGATAGAAATTTTCCGTCACTAAATGCCCATCGTTAAAAGTACATCATTAATGATTCTTTAGTGACGGACTTTGGGACGAGAATCAATCCGTTGCTAAAGGTCATTAAAAAGGTTGAAGAAAATGGTTTAGTGACGGACTATAATCCGTCGCCAAAAATCCGTTGCTAAAACTATTTTCAAAATTCATCAGAAAAGTAAAAAACTGAAAATACATTTTAGCGATGGATTATTCGTTGGTAAAAACCGTTGCTAAAAGTTTGTCGCCATAGATTTTGACCGACGAAACATCCTTTAGCAACGGACTTTTAACGACAGGTTATTTCGCCGCTAAAGGGGACTTTTAAAGAACGAAATAGGGTCCGTTGCTAAAAATTCATCACTAAATGTATGTTTTCTTGTACGTATCAGAGCTTCTATAATAACTCAAACTCTCACTTAATTGTTCTTAAATGCAAGGACTAAATTAACATGCTCGATTAAATAAGTTTACACATTGATTCCCTAGCAAGTGTTTAAGCAAACAAAATAATAAAATCTACGCCAACTCTATAACCAGGCTCTAACCATTCCAAGAAATCGACTGATGGCACATTCAGAGGGAAACATAAAAGGGGTGAGCTTTTGAGAGCTCAGTACGGTCGCTCAAAATTTAGAAGAGTGATAAAAACGATTTACAAGTTTTATTTCAATGGCAATATAGGAAGAGATTTAACTCAATCTGTTAAATCATATGTCACAAAAACAAAATCGATTACACTGAAACTATGCATATGATATTGAACATGAGTAAATCTTGCAAAGCCACACCGACAGTGCAGGGTGACACCTAGCAATGCCACAACATATGCATAAGTACACTAGTTAGACGATCAAGGTATTAGCATTTTCCGTAATAACAGATCATCTTTATATTACCTCCAATACAGACCAGTCCTATAGCGCCTCAATACACTATCTCATGTCAATATATCAAATACAATAATTGCTAATTTAATGAATAAATCGATGCTCGATAAGTAATGAACACTGAGCATCGATATGAATTTTCAATGAACGCTGAAGCTCAAAGTAAGGTTTTAATCATAGTTATGAATACCGTACTGGAGTGTGTACCATTTTTTCTGTAAAATGGTACATATTGGTACCGGTACGGTCTCAAAATCTTTATCAATATTATATATATATATATATATATATATATATATATATATATGTAATATTCATTCATCGACAAACTAATAATATATAATGGTTGTCCTATTGAGTTTGAGTTACCTTAGTTTTCAAATAAACTATTGGTTCCCAAATAAGTTATTTATCACACCCTTTTCGACGATCTCGATCGCAAATTCTTACGTTAGAATAAGTTGTTTGTTCAATAATAATGTCTTTGGGTTTAGGAATAAGCTATTTTTCTTGGTGTTTGCGCACGCATATGTAAAGCAGTACATCGTGTAGATGAAAAAATATGATTAAAGTTTTCAAGTTGAAGTACATCAAAGCTAAATGAAGATTGAAACTTATCAGAAAAGATTTTACAAATTTGTAATGAATATTATGAGAAAGAGGCTACAGTGGCTTTGATTAGTATAATAGAACTTAGAGTGTTTTTCTAGTTAGTCTTTATATAGTCAATTTATAAAAATTTCTAACAAAATTTATCACTTTTACATTTTTTAAGGGACCGATACAAAACACACTATCTCGGCCGGTACATAGTTCTCGGCCGGTATCACCTATACCGGCCTGTACAATCGGTACAGAGCAATATTTTGACTGGTACAAAATGTAATGGATACCATACCAGTAAAATGTAAAAGCGGTACATATCAACCGGTATCGGTATAGTATTGATAACTATGGTTTTAATGGCAAAATACATGCTCATCTCAAACATAACAGAATTCAAGGAATAACGACAACAATTCGGAATAAAAATACCAAAACAATTATGAAGAATTTGGTTTCAGATAGAATCCCTTACCTCCATCCAAGCTATGCGTTTACTGCTATTCAACCTCATTCAAAAAAACTCAAAGGGCTAATTACACCAATGTCCCTGAGGTTATGAGGTA
The DNA here is from genome assembly GCA_033070095.1 of Escallonia herrerae. Taxonomy (NCBI): domain Eukaryota; kingdom Viridiplantae; phylum Streptophyta; class Magnoliopsida; order Escalloniales; family Escalloniaceae; genus Escallonia; species Escallonia herrerae. The sequence continues at coordinate 763,910 of JAVXUP010000084.1, forward strand.
AATTACATGCAAGGACAATAGTTTGGACAAATTATACTTGTGTCCGTTGACCAAATGAAATCTTAAAAACCCTAACGGCTTTAATGAAAAGACTTTATTGCCCTAAGTTAGAACCTTATTTATTTTTCAATGCCATTATTTCATCTTCTTCCATTAATGCCATTACTCTTCATCTTATTTTGAATGCCATTATTACTCTTCCCCCCAACCCCATTTGGCCATTTCTGTCTCAAACACTGTCGGTAGCACCCCTTCACTTGTGCCTCCCTGTGGCACTCCCCTTCCCCCTCCCTGTTGTCGTACCCTTCCCCTTCCCTGTCGCCCCCACCCTCCTCCTTCCCATTCCCCATCACCGGCTTTACCTTCCCTCTAGATAGTGCCGGTGACAAATCTCGGGCAGTGGTGGCAGTGGCGAGATGGTTGTGGCGCGGTGGTCGCGGAGGCATTGGTGATGGTGCTCAGTGAAGGAGCGCCGGAGTTGATCGTTGGTGATGGGGTTGCTAACCAGAGTTCCTGGCCGACGACAGGTCTGTCGGCAACATCGATCGGACGGTTGCAGTGGTAGCGGCACGGTGGCTTCGGCGCGATGCTCGCAGAGGCACGATGAAAGGTTATTTCGGTGAAGGCGCGGGGACTGGAGTTAGTCACCGACGACCGCTTGTGCGACCGGTAATGGGGCTGCCATGGCATGTAAGAGGGAAGGGACTGCTGGCGTGAGGCGAGGGGAGGGGGCTGCCGACGAGTAAACTGGGGGAAGATAATGAAAATTATGTATATACAGTATATTAAAAACTACTCAGTGTATTAAAAACTTTAAAAATTACTCAGTATATACAGTACAAGGGTAGTTTTGTCATTTTAAAAATATGTATTGTTGACATCATAAAAAAATTACACTTTTTGGACTGAACCCTGACGGATGGACACGGGCGATACATTTGAAACACTTTTGGTCACGGAATGTTACATTTTAAAACTTAGTGTCCTTGATTGTAATTACCTCCTAACATCAGGGACATATGTGTAATTAGCCCAAACTCGAATTGACCTAAATTAGCAAATTAATTATTTGAATACAACCTAGCCTCATAAACTATCAATGCTAATTCTTAATCATTGCTTACTTCAACACTCTCAAAACTAAAATGAAACAGATCCCTCGAACAGCCAAACATAACTGATAACCCCACACACTCTATAAGACATTATGATACTTAAATTCATAACAATTTCTCATAAATACTTTTGTGGCTTAAAACAGTAAAACAAGTTAAGCTATGAATTTTCTAAATTTTCAAATATTTTGAAATTAAAGTAATTTTCTTAAATACCAAAATAGCCATTAATACTTCTAGCTCAAATAAAAGTTCCATAATTTGTATAATAGCTTTACAACATATAAGAAAAATAATAAAACTGAAAGTAGAATTCTAAAAACATCAAAATCATTTTAAAATTATTTGTTTTATTAAATCAAAATCAATATGGATAATAGTACCAAATCAACTCTAAAATTTATGAAACTAAAACTTCTTTATATCATAACAACATTATTCTAATTTTTCCAAATTTTAAAGACCCCAACCAAATTTTAGAATTATTGAACTTGCAAAAATTATTAAAAAAAAGAAACAATTCCATAAAAATATGATATTTTACCAATAATTCAAAAATTACCCTAAGAAACTTTTCGTAATGTTTCAGCATTTTATGAGAATTGCACGATACCCCACAGTCACGTGGTATAATTGTGCAAGTACGGTATATTACTTTTACTGCACAACCTCATTTCTTCCTAACCTATCTTCTTCTTCCTCCTACTTCTGTCCAAACTCAGAATACACTCACTAAGAACCTAATGCACACACACACATGCCCCTTACACCTATAAACACTCGACATATACACTCTCATTACACACACGACACACAAAAAACACACACACACACACACATGTGTAAAAAAAAAAACACACACACACACACAGCATGTATATCATATTTGTATGAGATTGTAACAGAATTTGATTAAATTGCTTAGTATAAAGTATGATAGTTGTCGGATTTGAATTGGTTTGCACTTGAAATGTTTAAAAGTGTAGAAACGAGGTGGGATGGTTTGACTATTATGGTTCAGTAGTTGTATTTATAATGAACATAAAGTGTGATATTTTCTTACATGGTTATTGTGCCCCATATCCAACGAAAAAAAGTTATATTTCAGGTCGTCCTCTATTGGATAGAATGTTAAAGTGTAGTACTGTTGCTCATGGTTGCCCTTGCTTTCACAATGATTATTATCCCGAGGAGGGATTCTGAGTCTAAGTTAACTGGACCAAATGATGACCACAATACACCATTAAGCTTAGGGGTGAGGAGCGAACTGATAAACCCTATTTGAACTGTTCAAGCCAATAGTACCTAACCGTTGATGAGCTTGAACAGTTTGGTTTCATATTTTTAAACCGAGACCGATTCGGTTCTATTCACGGTTCATAATTTTAAAAACGATACTAAATCGAACTGAACCGAGGGTTATATAAGAGTTAAAGAAAATATCCAAGACCCTGATTAGCTGAATAACTAGGGTACAGTAAAAACCTGCTGACCCTAATCCCTTCTCCTTTTCACTTTTCACTTCAGCCTTCCTTCTTTCATCCATCGTTTATATTTTCCAAATCTCTTCTTCTCTTCCAGTCTTCTTCTTCAGATATAACAAACCCACAGTCAGTATTGCAGACCACAAAACCAAACTAATCACCTCTTAGCTCTCTCTCTCTGTCTCTCCCCCCTTTGTGTGTATGTGTGTGTGTGTGGGTGTTTTGTCCGCCTTGGCTGAATTTGGGAAGACTTAGGGTCACTACCCAGCAACTTATTATGAGCAATAGTGCGTTTACTCGTATACAAGTGCTGTCTCTGGAATCTGAATAGTGAGCAGTGGTGAGTTTCAAATTTAATTTTAATTTTTTTATATTTTACCCATCCTTTAATCATTAATGTCGATTCAAAATTTCAACCTTGATTTTTTGTCCAATTCCCGTAGATTGAAAGAGGAGGGAGGGAATGGAATCCTTATTGTTTGAATGGCCTTCACTGGTCCTTTAAATTTAAGTTGTTTTTGTTACTTTGACAGTAGGATTAGTGAGATTGGGATGATAATGGGTTGGGAGTCTTGTGGAGTGAGGGTTAGCAGAGAAAAGATATAGTGGCAGTGCTAGCGGTTGGCGGTTGTAGCCATAAGTTAGAATTGCATCGAACAAAGTAGCAAGAGATAAGATCAAAAGGGAAAGTTAATTATATTATTGCAAGTTCAAAAAAAGTCCAAAAGCTATCAAATTATTGCACATTTAGCCAATAATATGTGGTAATAGAGAACACTTGTTAAGGATGACTTGAGATTTGTCTATAGGGTTTGATTTCAGTGAGTTAATGTGTAGAAAATCATCAGATATACCTATCATTTTATATGTGTAGTTCAAAGAAACAGGTTTAACCTTAAGAAAGAATTGTCATGGAGCAACAGTTAGCTTGGTTAGCCTTCTTTTTATTCACAGTAAATCTTTTTATTTATAGTAAAGAATGTGATTTTATTGTTGACTCATGACCGTTGGTGTGGCAATTGCACACGTCTCATTTTTAGCTTTGAAAAATGATTATTTACTCCCTGATATTATATCTCGCAAAGTTTCTTATTTGTAAAGTAAGTTATTTTCTATCATGCTACGATTCAATTAGTTGAATCACTGGTTACTTATTGAGCATATAAAAGCTCATCCCTTACTTATCTTTTCACGTTTGAAAGTGAGGTGATGATGACGAGCGTAGGAGTGGAACTTTAGATTGAAGCTCCTGAGACTGCATTAAATGAGTTTGGGTTCTAGCATAAATGTTGTTGTAAGAAGTTTGTTTGAAAGCTAAAAATGAAAATGAATTTGACGCTGTAATAATTTTAGTTCGGCTACAGTTATATTTGTTTTAGCGAGTAACGTCCATCAAAGCCCTTGATGGGAGTCAAGTGGGTCTGCAGCCAATCGTGCAGAAATAGCTCATGGGCCTAGTTGGGGGTTTGGGTCGTGACATTTGCAACCACTGGTCAAGGGGTTTGTTCACCATGCTTGACAACTTTATCATTGAACATATCACCATAATCAACTAGTGTTTAGTCATCTTTTGCATCAGGTTCTTCTTTTGGAATACCTCTACCATCTGAGAAAGTATATCCGATGGAGAAGAGATTGATGTAAACCTTGTAACATGTACACTATCTGCCACAACGTATGGATTGGCAGACTTCGAGTTTGTCGCTATCTTGTGCTCATAGAATACCATATTCCTGCTTCTAATGATATTCTTTCTCTCTGGATCTTATAGCCTCTATCACAAACCCAGTATCACCATGGATAATAAACATGCAGTGAATGGCCTTGTCATCTAGCTGCAACTTTTGCTCCTTTGGTACATATGCAAATGCTTTGCAACTAAGTACCTCCAAATAAGAGGTAGAACACATTCTGTCTTTCCACACTCCTTCAGGAATATCAAAGTCAATGGGAGCTGATGGAGATTTGTTGATCAGGTAGCTTGCTATACGAACAGATCCACCCCCGGAATGACTTAGGCTGATTAGCCATCTTTAGCATGAATCTCATGCTCGCTTTTTCTAGAATTGTGCGATTCAATCTTTTCGCTATAGCATTTTGTTTAGGGGTGGCAAGTACTGTGGTTTCATGCCGAATGCCATACTTTGAAATGTACTTTTTAAACTCGATCCATTTTTTTTTCACCTCCATTATTAGTGCAAAGGCACTTTAGTGACTTCCCTATCTCCCTTTTCAACATTGCAAAAAAACCCTAAAAAATCTTGGAAGACCTGCCTTTTCGTGTTCAAGAAATACACCCACAGCTTTATTGAATCATCATCGGTAAACGTGATAATATATGTTGCCACCTAAGGACTTCACCTTAATTGGAGCACATCGGACCACGTACATAAGAATAAACCATCTCCAGCAAATTCTTTTTTCTTTGAGAGGAATTCTGAAAAGAGACTCTATGTTGCTTACCGCAAAGGTTTAGTGCTATACTTTTGGCAAAAAAATAATTGATTTCTTTGCCAAAATCTGAACCCCTTCTCGCACATGTGGGCTATCCGTCTGTGCCACAAATTCAACGAGGATTCATCTTCCGCTACAAGTAAGTAGTTGCTACACACCTTTGTAAGAGTCCTGTACAAAGTTTAACAAGCGTTCCCTCTTGCAACCACCAAATAGTTGGTCAGTTTCAATTTCTTGCTACCAAAATTAATTTGGTAGCTTGCAAAGCTCGTAGACTGCATCGTGATCAATTTAAGGCGTAAAACAAGAATAGCTGCACATGCTTCAAGATGAGTGCGCACCAATGTTGGTTTCTTAGCACAATGCCGATTCCAGCGATAGTTGTATGGTTTCTGTTACCTGTTTTAAAATAGCCAATGTCTCCTACTTTGTATAATGTGAAATATTCTTTAGTAGCGATAGCGCGATAAGATGTTGCAGAACTCTTCTTAAAAAACACTGGTTGTAAAGCATTATCATCGGTTTTCATCTGATTCTGATCTCCTTTTGTTTCACTCTTTCACACATAATAACTTCGTCTTATATGTTCTTCTTTGCCACAATGGTGGCACTGCCATTCTTTTCCCAAACTGAGACTTGCCTCTGTATCTTCTTCAAGATCTACCTCTGAATTTGCCACAACTTACTTGTTATTTCTGCCTCTATTTTCAGTAACAAGCGTACGCGGCTATGTCTTCTTCATTTTCTATTGGAGTAACATAGATGAAGTAACATCATGTAGAAAGAATATCCTTCCCAAGTAATAAGCTAGAAATCAAATATAATTATGGTAAGAAGTGGGTAGTGGCGCTAAGAGAGCCAATGTTTTATCCTCCTTTTCAAATCACTTCAAATTTCGCCAATTGAATGATTATACGATTGAAACTATTCAAATTCGTGAAAGAATTCAAATTCTCAATTCCTCCATCTACAAGGCATAATATTTGCTTTTAAATAGAGCTTCTTTGTCATGTTTTTCGCCATGTACAAGCTTTCTAGCTTCCTCCAAATTTTCACAGCCTCTTGAACATCACTCACGTTGTTAAAATTTCATCTAACAAATTACGTCAGATTGAAGAGCCCGCATTCTCATCCATATCCTCCCAGTCTTCACTTTAAGATTTGTTGGCTTCTTTTCTTTTAATGCCTTGTATACATTTTCTTGAATAAGAAGATCTCTCATTCTCCTTTTCAGAGGTAAAACCATAATCACAGTTGAATTTCTCAATCCCGTATTTTTGACCTGTCATCTTTATCAATATTGTCAAAAAAATATGAAGTTAACACACCAAAGTGCTAGATACCAATTGTTGGGATTTAAGCCCCTAAAGCAGATTTGTACAAAAGAAAAAAGAGAAAAATATAGAAACTGTCATACACAAAAATATTGACATTGACATTTAACGTGGTTCGCCCTCTTGCCTACGTCGTCCAAATGGAAGATAGTGAGAATATTGCTCTATAAAGAAAAGAAGTTTTAAGGAAACTTTCACTCAGCCACTCGGACCAAATCCCAAATATACCCAACTCACTTCACTATTTTCCTCTCAATTAATAAAAACTCTCTGTGATATTTCTCACCCACCAGTACTATTACAAAAGCACTTAGCATTTACTTTAAGCTACAACTATAAGCTCTAAGTAACTTACACTCTATAGCTCTCAATGACTAAAAACTTCCCCATACTTGTATATAGAATCCTTCCGCATTCTTCACTTGAAATAGGAGAGGGGAGTAGGTGTACATATAGACGTCAATGGGCTAGGCTTGGGTCTGCCCAGTCGGGACCCAGCAGGCCAAAGGAGAAAATCGGGCTTCAGGCCGTGGGAACCGGACCGGGTCCAGCTAGGCACAACTGGGGGATATCTTGGACCTGTCCAAGTCCAAACGCAATCCCTAGGCCCTAACTTTAAGGCTGGGCTGGGCTGGGCTAGGGCCAGGCCTGAATTAATTTTTTTAAATTCTTTTTATTCATGTTTTATGTTGCGGAAAAAATAATTTTAGATAAATTTGTTCATGGGCATTCCTCCTTTTATCCCGACTTGGTACCACTTTGATCGCGATTAATGCTAATAGGGATCTGGGAGGTGTCATTCTGAATGTCGATCGATGATAACTCACTACAAGAAAATGGACTTTTAGCGACAGACACCCTATCGCTAAAAGTTCATTGTATTAACCCCGTTACTAAAAGTTCAGTGACGGAATTTGAAAATCCATCTCAAAAAACTAATTTTTAGCGGTGGGATAATAAATTCATTAGCGACGGAATTTCCATCACTAAAGGTAATTTTTGTATTTTAGTTTAATTTTTTTCCAAAATTAATAAATCCTTGAAAATACAGTATATACCCTCGCTAAAGGTATTAGCGACAGATGTTTAGCTACGAAATTTTTATCGTTAAAAGCCTGTGGGCGAAAACTAATGGACATTTAACGATGGAACTTCCGTTGCTAATACCTTTAGCTACGGTATACTCTTTTGCTAAAAGATTTTAGGCCTAATATAATTGAAGACTTTTAGAGACGGAATAAAATCCGTCACTAAAAGTATTTTTTTTAATTATTCTTTTCTCTTTTAATACTCAAACCTGTAACCCAAATTCAAACCCAATTCTTTCAATCTACATTAGAGTTAAATAATTGCTGATCTATCAGGAATCATTTAACCCTAAAACGCAATATATTTATTCAACAATCAAAACTATATTAATTAAACATAAAATGTATACAATATTGTTCATTCTGAATTAGATATAATAGGGGGTGTGGACAAGAATGGGAGGGGGATACAAATAGGGGAGGGGAGCACAAGTCCAGAAGGGCACGGGAGGGGAAAAGGCTCAGGGCTCGTTGAGACCGGGATCTGGGTCCTGCAGATCATGTTCGTCCATGAGGGTACTGTCATCCAGATCCGGCTCGGTATGTCCAACAACAATGTCATGCATGTAAAGGTAGGAACGCATTAATCTCGATAGTAATCGTATATAGTGTTTTGTAATCATATATAGTGTTTGTAATCATATATAGTGTTTGTACTCCTCTCATGTGCTGATCATCTGGAACACCTCCTCAACAATGAGACGGATATCGTCCGGGTGTAACTGTCACTCCATGGGCGATGTCTACGTCTGTGAAGGGGTAGCAGGGGATGGGGACGCTTTTATTATGGCACGTGCAGTTGTGCTGGGCAAGTCGTGTACGCGCCCTTTCGGACTATTAATGACCCCCAGAGTTTCCAGTCACCACTTTGATCCGCCGGTACTCGTACTCGTGAATATTGATGGATGTCTGAACTGTTGCCCAGATCCCCTAATATGTGCATACGAGGCCTGCAAGACAATGATTTGACATTAATATCATTAAGGCAATATATATAAAAAAACATAGCCAGACTTTTAACTATAAACAAATTAATTTGTAAGGTACATCGATCTACCGGGAAATATCTTAAACGAAGTCCCCTGCCTGATGTGCATCGTCCTTATCCTTCTTCATCACGTTCATCTTGAGTGTACGTCAAAGCACACACCTCATCCCTTCTTCAAGTTCGAGTGCTCAACTGCACTCCTATGTCAGACGATGTTATGAGGCACCGACCCCCTATGTGCATAGGATCCTGATCCTGTATTTTCTCCCTCCCACTCTTACTCTTTGTTTTTCAAGCTAGATTAGTGATCCGTTTATTAACCATCTGCCCTCATACAGATGGTGAGATCCAATGAGGTGGATATCCCATCCACTCCTCTATCGGGGGCACCCTTGGGCAGTATCTTCCTAGCCTACTCATGTACGTCATGTAGCCATCGCCGATAATTTTTGCCGATGTAGGCAAAAAAAAGCCTGCCACGCCAACGTCTATTACTCAGGTGACTTAAACTCGAACTCTTATTACAAGGCATCCAATTACGCAATCAGTACGATAATTTAAATATAAGGTACTAATTAATATTAACAAAACCATACCAACCACTCCTCCCATAAGGCCTCCATCTCCTGACATACCAGTTCTTTCAGTACAGTAGTAGCTCAAAGAATCGGCCCTTCACAAGGACTTTGATATTCGTTATTTCCGCACACTCCAGGATCCTGATAAAGAAATACATTAATATCTTAAAATAGTTGAACCATAATAACTATCATAATTAAAGTGATAAGTATTGCATTATGTGATTTTTTTTACTTACTGGCCCTACTCGGTGAGAGTAACTCTCTGTTTCTGTTGGGGATCGATGCACACCCTTGCGTCGGTCCACAGCCTCGACAAGATCCTACAAAACACCAACATTAACACAGTTCAAATATAATTTAAATATAAGTGTAACATTATGACTAAATACTAATATCAAATATACCTGAGGTCGTCGAACCCATAAAATCAGGAGAACTAGCGTGGGGGTAGGAGGACTCGGCCTGGGGCTGGGGCTGTGGCAGCGAACTAGGGTCCCACCTACTGGATGCTCACGCTATGTGCCTTGTCGTCAGTGGGCAATGCCAAGGTAGGGAGCCACTGGGGTAGACGTAGCTCGGCATCCACCCCGACCACGAGTGGCCCGTAATCTATCCATAACTGAAAACACAAAATTGACTTTGTATAGAGGAAGTGCAAGAAATTAATACATTAAAATAACTATATGAACTGCTACACTAAAACTACAGAAATACTATATGAACCGGACTAACGATTGAGTTAACATATTATAATGGATTAATCAAGTACACGTCACACTGGGAAGATGACTTCGCTATATCGTATCATTTAAGGAAATATTCGAGTTACATCGCACAAGAACATGCATGTTAGAACATTACAAGTCAATCATTTTCATTTTGAAAGTCATCACCATCTTCATCTTCATCTTCAGACCCATCGTCCTTTTCTTCATGAGACTCGTCGTCCTATTTATCTTGTAATTTAGCCTTCTCGTCAGTAGACTCAGCCTCATCATCTTTAACACCTCCTGCATCGAGTGTTGGTTAGATAAGAAGATCATCCTCCTCGTTGTTCACCTCAACAGGTACCAAGACATGTGCTTGGTCGGTTTGAAGGTGTCTATCTCACTGTCATATGCCATGGGCAATTTCTTGGACTTGATAACAGTATACAAATGAGATTTAGGATTTGCGACATCTTTAAGGTAAAACATTTGTGCAGCTTGACTAGCAAACATAAACGGTTCGTCTAATGTAAGACTTGACTTAACATTATCATCTACAATCCCTTGCAAGCTAACACCCATAGTTCTACTGTACGTAATATGAAACCAGGTATACTTGAACATTACCAAGTAGTTTTGGCTACCCAGATATGCTATCTTAACAATCATCCATCTCTCCATAAAAATCCATGCAATTTTCAGTCATAACAGTCGCCGTTGAACAAGACTCTACCGTTTTGGGTTTATTTAGTTTGGTCATCATCTTTTGTGTTAAACCTAAACCCGTTGACGATATACCTTCCATGACAGGATGCCTGTTTACTAGGGCCGTGGGCTACTACCTTCAAACGGGGGTCTACTAGTTTGTCAACCGATGGAACCTATTATAGAAGATGATAAAAAATAAAGATAAATTAGCATACGAATAAACCGCATAGTTATATATAGCACATAGTTTAGTTTAATTAAAGACTTACACGTCTTTTGAATCATTCAAAAAATTACAATTTCTAATGAGATTCAAGTCCAGCGGGATCACTAATTTGAGATTCCACATCCAACTCATTGCAAATCGATATAGTTATCCCGCTGATCACAGATTTTCTTAAAGTAATTATTTGAAGACAGTAACTTACTCAACGAAAGTTGAAACCTCTTCATAATTTAGAAGGGCATATGTCGTTGTAGCACTATACTCTTCATCCGATAGCAGCCGAGTATAAGTTCGTCCGAACAGACTACCTAACTGCTTGAATATTTATAAATACCCTTCCAAGTGTGTGCTGGCTCCGGGGTCATTTTGGCCTTGTTGATTTAACTGTATATCAACATTAGGCCCAAAATATTGGCTATAAAAGTTGACAAGTTCTTTCATTACGTAAGTCTCATCAATTGAGCCATCAACACGAGCTTTATTATGGACTTTTCTCTTCAGATGGAACATGAACTTAGAAGTTTAGTAAATAGAGTTTAGTGAAATATCAATGATAACAGGGTTTGCGTTATGAGTAATAGTATAACAGAGAGTTAAAGGATTATCTCTTGAATGGATACATCCACCGATACTGCACAAGTCCACTCATCTTAGCTTCATACGCCAAGTGAACCGGAAAATGCTCCATTGAATCAAAGAATGACAGGGGAAAGATTTTCTTGAGCTTGCAAATTGTTGCCATAATATTTTTCTCAAGCAAGTCCATATTACTTACCTGGAGTGTAGAAGAACATATATCTTAAAAGAAATTAGATAAATCCATCAAAGTCCCACATAGAACCTATGGCAACAATCCCTGGAAGGTAATATGAATGAATCTTTCCATAAATACATAGCAGTCCTAACTCTTCATCACTTGGAACTTGCTCTATGATACATTGCAGCAACGAGATATATTTGACGCATACCCATCTCGAAGCTTCAAGCTCTTAACCCACTGACAGACCTTATTCACATGTTTCTTGTCTAGGAAGTGCGGTGCTTTCGAAAGTATCATCCTCCTGTTGATTGTCCCCGGATGCAGTTCATGGCATACACCCAGCTGTTGTAGATCCTTTCTTGCTTTAAGGTGATCTTTGAATTTGCCCTTGACATTCATCATAGTGTTGAACACATTATCAAAAACATTCTTCTTAATGTGCATCACATCCATGTTGTTTCAAATAATGAGTGTCCTCCCGTAGTCTAACCCCCAGAAAATACATTATTTCCTCCAATGTGCTCTTTCCTGTAGCCTGGAATCTTCCGGTCCAGCACATTCTTGCCGCATGGTATGTCAGTATCAAGTGCCTCTAGGTGTCAGAGCACTTCATCATTAGATGTATAGTGTGACAATCTCATGTTCTATTATTCCGTCAAATTTATCCTTCAGCCTACATAACTAATGGTCTGGTGGCAAAAGCTTACGGTAACATCCAAACCACGAGGGCTTTTCACTGTTTTTAACGTATGACCGGGGTTCACGCCCATACAAGTAGGGCATGCTAACTTTTCATGTGTGCTCCAGCCACACGTCATTCCTAAAGCGAGGAAATAATGTATTGTCCGCATCAGAGAAACTGTCATCTGAAAGTTCGATTTAAGGATGCATGATAAGTTTCGACGCTATGATTCTGTAGCTATTCGAGCTCATCAATCAATGACCTTAAATACTCATCTATGTCCTTACCAGAACTCTTCGGCTCCGGAATAAATAATGAAAAAAATACGTACGACTTCGTCATGCACATACCTGATGGAAGGTTATACGGGACAACAGTAACAGACCACGTAGAGTAAGGCATGCTAGACTGTCTGAAAGGATTGAACCTATCAGTTGCCAAACTAAGTCTAATATTCCAGACTTCTTGAGCAAAGGTTGGGTCCCTACAATCAAACTCCTTCCACGCCTCTCCATCAGTGGGGTGTGTCATCACATTGGCATCACTGCTACGAGTCTCACAGTGAGACCTTATATGTTCAGTCGTATTGGATGATTAATACATCATCTGAAGCCTTGGCATACTCAAAAAATATCGCAATACCTTCCATGCAATATTTTTCTCTTTCCCTTTGCCTGGTTTATACCTCGAATGATCACATACCGAACACCTTGTCAAGTCCTTATTCTTTTTATAAAACAGTACATAGTTGTTATTGCATGCATCTATCCGCTCATAACCCAATCTAAGTTTCATCATCATCTTCTTTGCATCGTAGTACGACGGGTCAACTTCTCAGTCTCTGGGGAAATTTCCTTGATAAAATGAACTCGTTAAATCATTTTTCACTCAGCTCGTGGTCCGACTTCAACTTTAATAACCTACTAATCACAGACAACTGTGTGTGCTTCCTAATTCCATCCCACAATGGCTCCTTGGCATCTCTTAACAAATCATATAACTGATGAGCCCTCTCATTCGCTTGTTGGGGACTATCATCGCCGCAGTAGTCACCCCAGTCAATAGTAACATGCCCAACATCTATAATCATATCTTAATAATCACACTGGGCCTCTACCTTAACTTAAGCTTGATTAGCCAGGTTGGATGACAATACTGCTCTTTCTCCGTGCTGTGTCCACCTTTTGTATCCACCCATATAATCATACCGAAAAAGATGACATTTTGCCACCATTCTTTTTCTCCAATGCAACAACTCACATTTGTTTCATGGTCACCTTATCTTATCAAAGTCAACATATGCCGAATGGGTGTAATCAAACTCGAGAAATTCATCGACATAATCCTCAAAATCATCATCATTTTTTCTTTCATCCAACTTCGATCGACCGACATGACGACTGAGATTTTTTAAAGTAAAACCAATAACTAGGTACAACTTGATATGAAATGAATTATGCCTATGCCCCATTCATTTTCTCATAGGTAGTTGTCATATCCTATTCAGAAAAGCACATGTCTATAAAACAGTTACCGACTCATGCTTTGTCCTATGTCTACGGAAAATTCGACAGCACTTCCCCACATTTCTCCAAGTACACGACATTGATTAGGTGTTCTAACATTCGTCTAATTTTGCCTTGCAAGATTAAACGGATGTTAGAACACATATTTATATGCACGCGGAGAAACACTGGAGAATGTGTACTAAATATCCACGGCATAGAACACGAAGCATGGGTCGATACACTGTTTTATGAACACTTAGCTTTTTTAAATTGTCCAAACAGGACATCCAATGGCTCATTACAAAGCATTACTTTGTAATGAGTGCATTTGAACGAGAACTAAGGGTTTTTATGCATGCATGTGTTTAAAAATTAGTAATATATGCCACAATCTTTCCGAAATATCAAACTTTCGGAAAGATAGAATCATTAGGTTAATTTGCAAGAACATACCATAACTGAAATTATTCACTTTAAAATTCATTGACAACGATTTGTAAATAACTCATTGTCAATGGGCTACACAAAATAACAACAAATGCTCCTAAAGCGGGAAGCTGGCTCATGTTTCTCAGTGGCATATGGAGTTCATTCGTAGAGTTGATATTGTCCCACCTATGATTGTGAGGGGCTTACGTATATAATTAGAGTCAAGTTGTGTTTAGGGTAATTAGGATTTGATTAGGATTATTTGAGTTCATTAGGGTTAATCTCGACAAACTGAGATTTAACTAGGGTATTTGGGATTTGATTAGGTTAATTACTGTTTGTTTAAGGTTTATTTGGGCAATTAGGATGTAATTAGGTTAATCAGGATTAATCAGTGTTAATTAAGGCTGATTAGGACTGATTAGGGCTAATTTGAGTTATGTAGGGTTAATGAGAATTAATTAGGTCTAATTAGAACTAGTTATTATCATTTAGAGCTTAATTAAGAGTTGATTAGGATTAATAAGTGTTAATTAGGGTTAATTAGGACTAATTAAGGCCTCAACGGGACTAGTTAGGGATAATTAAAGCTAATTAGGATTAATTAGAGTTAATTAAGTTTAATTAAATTTAATTATCATTGAATTAGGATTAATCAGTGTTAATTATGGCTAATTTGAGCTATTTAGGGTTAATTAGAGTACGCACGATTGTCTACAGTTATTAGGTTGTTACAGTTAAAATCGGACCACGGGCTGAGTGAGAAAGGATTTAATGAGTTTGTTATTTTTAGAAAAAAAAATTTGCCGAAGAGTGAAAAGTTGCCTCCTTCGTAATATGATGCGAACAAGATGATGAGAAAATCTGGATTGAGCTATGAACGGATAGATGTGTGCAATAACGACTGTGTATTGTTTTGGAAATAGAATAAGGACTTGACACAGTGTCCAGTATGTGATCATTCGAGGTACATATCGGACAAAAGGAATAAGAAAAATATTGCATAGAAGGTATTGCGATATTTTTTTCGTTACTCTAAGGCTTCAGATGATGTATTACTCCTCCAATACGATTTAACATATGAGGGCTCACTATGAGACTTATAGCAACGATGCCAATGTTCTGATACACCCAGCTGTTGGAGAGGCGTGGAAGGAGTTTGACCATAGGCATCCAAGCTTTGCTCAGGAAGTTTAGAATGTTAGACTTGGTTTGGCAACCGATAGGTTCAATCCTTTCGGGCAGTCTCTCACGCCTTACTCTACATAGCTTGTTATTATTGTCTTGTACAACCTTTCCACCAGGCATGTGCATGAAGAAGCCACACATGTTTTTGTTGTTTCTTATTTCGGGGCCAAGGAGTCTCGGTAAGGACATAGATATGTATTTAAGGCTATTGATTGATGAGCTCAAACAGCTATGAGATCATGGAGTTGAAACTTATGATGCATCCCTTAAACAGAACTTTCAGATGGGGGCTGCTTTGATGTGGACTGTACATGATTTCCCCACATTGGGAATGACGTGTGGCTGAAGCACACATGAGAAGTTAGCATGCCCTGCTTGTATGCGCGTGAATCGCGGTCATACATTAAAGCACGATGGGAAGCCCTCATGGTTCTGATGTGACCAAAAGCTTTTGTCACCAGACCATCAGTTTCATAAGCAAAAGGATAAATTCGACAGGACAATCGAGCTTGAGGCTGTCACACAGGACTATCCATCTGGTGAAGAAGTGCTCTTGCATCTGGAAGCACTTGATACTGTCATACCACACGGCAAGGGTGGCCGGATCAGAAAATTCCAGGATACAGGAAAAAGCACAACTAGAGGAAATAGTGTATTTTATAGGAGTTAGCCTACTGGAGGACACTCATTATTTAAAACAACATGGTTGTGATGCACATTAAAAAGAATGTTTTCGATAATGTGTTTAACACAGTGATGAATGTCAAGGGGAAACCGAAAGATTACCTTAAAGCAAGAAATGATCTACAATAGTTGGGTGTACGTCGTGAACTGCATCCTCGGACAGTCAATGGGAGGAAGATACTTCCGAAAGCACCTTATTGTATAGACAAGAAACATGTTGAGAAGGTCTGTCAATGGGTTAGGAATTTGAAGCTTCCAGATGGGTATGCGTCCAACATATCTCGTTACTGCAATGTATTAGAATGCAAGTTCCAAGGGATGAAGAGTCACGACTGTTACGTATTTATGGAAAGACTCATTCTTATTGCCTTCCCATGACTGTTGCCAGGGGTTGTATGTGAGACTTTAACTGACTTATCTTATTTCTTTCGAGATATATGTTCTTCTACAATCCGTGTGAGTAACATGGAGGTGCTTGAGAAGAACATTGCGTTGACAATTAACAAGCTTGAGAAAATCTTCCCACCGTCATTCTTTGATTTAATGGAACATTTTCTTGTTCACTTGGCGTATGAAGCTAAGATGGGTGAGCTTGTGCAATATCGGTGGACGTCTCCATTCAAGCGGTTATCCTTTAACTCTATGTTGTTCGTTTACATATAATGCAAACCCGATTTTCATTGATGTTCCACTTAACTCTATTCGTTAAACATCTAGGTTTATGTTCCATTTGAACAAAAAAATCTATAGTAAAGCTTGTGTTGAGGGCTCAATTGCTGAGGCTTACATAATAGAAGAGCTTATAAACTTTTGTAGCCAATATTTTAAGCCTAATGTTTATACAAGGTTAAATCAACTAGGCCGAAATGAACCCGAAGTCAGCACAAATTTTGAAGGGCAATAGTTAATATTCAAGCCATCAGGTAGTTCGTTCAGACGAACCTATACTCGATGGCTAATGGATGTAAAGTATAGTGCTGCAATGATATATGCCTTTCTAAATTGTGATGAAGTTTTAGCATAAGTTACTGTCTTCTAATAATTACTGTAAATAATTAAAAATGTGTGATCAATGAATTAACTATATTGATTTGCAGTGAGTTCGATGCAAAATCTTTGATCACTGATCCTGCTGGACTTGAATCTCATCAAAAATTACAATTTTTAGAGTGGTTCAAATGACGTGTAAGTCTTTAACCAAAATATATATTATGTGTTATATACAACTATGTGGCTTATTAATATGCTGATTTATCATTAACCTTCACCGTCTTCTATAATAGGTTCACTCGGTCGATAAACCAGTAGCCTCCTGCTTGAAATTACTAGCTCAAGGCCCTAATAAATAATCATCCTGTCATGGAGGCTATATCATCAACGAGTTTAGGTTTAACTTAAAAGATGATGACCGAACAAAACAAATCCAAAACAGTGGAGTCATTCGTCAATGGTGACTATTATGATGAGAATCGCATGGACTTTTATGGAGAGCTGGATGAGATTGTTGAGGTAGCATAACTGGGTTCTTAAAATTGCCTGGTAATGTTTAAGTGCACCTGGTTCAATGTCACATGCAGTAGAGGAATGTCGTGTTAGCTCACACGGGATTGTAGATGTCAATGTTAAGTCAAGACTTGCATCAGACCAGCCGTTTGTGTTTGCTAGTCAAGCTGTACAAGTCTTTTACGCGGTGGATGTCGCAAATCCCAAATCTCATTGGTACAGTTATCAAGTCCAAGAAATTGCATGTAGCATATGATAGTGAGATAGACATCTTTTAAGCAGACCAAACACATGTCTTAGTACCTGTTGAGGTTAACAACGAGGCAGGCGATCTTCCTCTTCAACCAATACTTGATGCAGGAGAAGAAGTGGTAGATGATGAAGCGGAAGACGTAGAAAGTGTTAAAGATGATGAGGTTGAGTCTATTAACGAAGAGGATGAATTACTCGATGAGTCCCAAGAAGAAGAAGATGATGAGTCTGACGATGATGATGATTCCCAAAATAAAGATGATTGACTTGTACTGTTGTAACATGCATTCTTTTAATACTCGGTTCATATAGTGTTTTTATACTCAGTTCATATATATATATATATATATATATATATATATATATATATACTCAGTTCATATATATAGTGTTGTAACATGTCATGGGCTGTACATTATTTTTAATCTGTCAATTTCTTTGGACTTCTTGTATACAAAGTCAGTTATGGAATTACGGACCATTCATCGTCATGGTGAACGCCTAGCTGCATCCACTCCGGTGGCTCCCCCCTCATCATTGCCTATTGATGATGAGGCCAATAGTGCTCACATGCAATAGGCGGGGCCCCAGCCCTAGCCCCAAGCCAATTCCTCCCACACGTGCACTGGTTCTCTTTCTTCTGTGGGTTCTACCTCATGTATATTTGATAACGGCATTTAGTCACATTTGAACTGTATTAAAGTTGGTGCTTTGTAAGATCTCGACGAGGCCGTGGACCGACACGTAGAGTGCACATTAACCCCTAGTGTATACAAAGAGTTACCCTCACCCAGTAGGGCTAGTAAGTAAAACATCACATAATGCAGTACTTACAATCTTCAATTTAGATAGTTATTACGGTCCACTTATTTACTATATTTAATATTTCTTTATCAAGATCGGCATCCTTGTGAAAAGCAATTCTTTGAGCCACGGCTATACGGGAAAGACTGGACAGTGTTATTAAAAGCGCGCCTATGCACAAGGCACGGTCAGGCTCACTATCGGAGCCTCGCCTAGGCCTAGGCACAACGCGTTCAATTAGGCACGCTCCTCGTGAGCTCAGGAGCTAGGCACATAGCGGGGCGGGAGGCGCGAAGCTAGGCGCATAAGTTCTGGTTGTTGGATGTTATATCATCTTGTTACATGGGCCGTTGGATCTTGTTTTCTTTTTTAGCTTTATAATTACTAACCCAAAGTCCCAAACTCCAAAATCCCCAAAATCCCAAATCAATTTCACTGTCACTCATAGACTCACTCCTCGTCACTGCGTGCCATGACTGTCGTCTATTCTTTGCTCCAGTGACCGGTTGTCGTCGTTGCTACCATCGTCTGT
Organism: Escallonia herrerae; assembly: GCA_033070095.1. Lineage (NCBI taxonomy): Eukaryota > Viridiplantae > Streptophyta > Magnoliopsida > Escalloniales > Escalloniaceae > Escallonia > Escallonia herrerae. Next base: position 782,937 of record JAVXUP010000084.1, read on the forward strand.
TCCCTCGCCGCTGGCCGCTAGCTACTCCACTGCCTCTGTAGTAGTTGCGGCCGCTCCTGCCACTGCTATTCTGCTGCTCCACGCCTTTACCCCGCTAGTCTATCTCTCTCTCTCCCCTGTATAGTTTACAAAGGACATGTACGAATCTATGAATGTAATGAACAACATAATTTGAAATCTGAGTTGTGATAAGCAACTGTGTGTTCGATTTGTTGGTGCCTTCACCGGAATGTTAACATATAAGCAACATAAGCATTGGAATGGGATTATACAGTCAACCAAATACATGCAACATCTCTTTGATGCTATGCAAAGTATTGTATGTAATAGTCAATAAGTACATTGAGTTTGGAACTTTTTTTGGATTGCCATTGCACTTGTTGTGTAAGCTGTATGTATTTCCAGGACTAACTCCAGAAGCATCCGTTGCTAGTGGCCCATCTAAACACAATGAATTTCCTAATGGGAAGCCAAAAAGAATGAGCCAAACAAACTACATATCATAAAAGAACAACTTAAGAGTTTTGTAATGTTAGAAGTTTGTTAAATTATGATGTTATGAAATTTGGAACTTTTTCTAGTGTTTGGAACTTTGTTAATTGTTATGTTCTTAATTTTTTTTAAACGTAATTTTATTGTTTTAATGCACTATTATTTATTTATTTTAATTTTGCGCCTCGCTTTAAAAAGGCGCGTGCCTGCGCCTTGCGCCTAGGCTCTAGGGATCTTTTGTGCCTTAGGTGTGCCTGACTGGGATGCCGGGACGAGGGAGTCCTGGTGAGAGGAGTGGCTGGTATGGTTTTCCTTCTTGTCAGTTATTATTTATTTAATTAGTACATAATATTTAAGTTAATCGTATTGATTGTTTAATTGGATGTCTTGCAGGAGCGGTTCAAGTTTGGGTAGCTTGAGCAGCAGGCATTGCGCCGGCATGTTTTTTTGCTTATATCGGCAAGAATTACTAGTGATGGCTATACATCGACATGCTTTTTTTACTTATATTGGCAAGAATGACAGGCGATGGCTATAAAACGCACGAGAGCGGGCGAGGAGGATGCTGCCCAAGGGTGCCCCGATGGAGGAGTGGAAGGGGTATCCCCCTCATTGGATATCTCTATTTTTATGGGGGCAGATGGTTGATCAGTGGAGGACTGATCCTTCTTGGGAGGCCAAGAGTAGGAGTGGGAGTGAGAACAGACATGAGAAAGATCCCACGCACACAGGAGGGTTAGTGGCTCACGACGTCCTTCGATACAAGAATGCAGTTGAGCACCGGACCTGGAGGCGGATGAGGTCATAGCTCTGACGTACAGTCAGACGCACGTGAGGAAGAAGGATAAGGACGATGCACACCAGGCGAGGGACTTAGATCGATGTAAGTTACGAATTAATTTGTTAAATTTGTTAAATTTTTGCCTTTGTATTCAATGTATGTTGCTTTAATGTTTTCAATGTTAAATCACTGTTTTGTAGGACTCGTATGAACAAATCAGGGGGTCCGGTCAACAGTCTAGATAGCCATCAGCATCCACGAGTACTGGGGGATTGAAGTAATGGTTGGATACACCGGGGGTTGTCAATAGGCCAAAAGGCCGGGTACGCGGCCTGCCCAGCACGATTGCAAGTGCTGTGATAGGAGTGTCCCCACCCTCTGCTACCCCTCCACAGACGCATGCACCGACTGTGGAGCAACCGTTACATAAGGACTAGATCCGTCGCATTGCTCAGGAGGTGTTCAGGATGATTAGTGTGCATGATCAGGTACAAACACTATATACATTTACTAAACATTATATACACTACAAGAAATTTGCCATTTAGTGACGAACATGGTTCGTCGAGGAAGGTCTCATATCCGTCAAGAAATACATACAGTGACGAAAAAAATTCGTCCTGAAGTTCGTCAAAGACTCGCTGTCAAGAAATATATTTTTCGACGAATATATGTGTTCGTCAATAAAAAACATATTTATTGACGATTTTTTACTTCATCAAGGAATATCTGATATTTAACGACGAACTATTTCGTCGAAATAGTTTGCTCGAATTTGTCACTAAATGTTCAAGTTCGTCAAGAATGGGTTACTTTTTCGACGAACTTGGGTTCGTCAACAAATGATTCATCGTCACTATTTTTTCCCTTGACATCTTGACTTCGTCGCTAATGGTGGCATTTGTTGACGAACTCAAGTTCGTCACAAAAACCTTGATCCTCAAAATTCTTTCTTGACATATTGGCTTCGTCGATAATGGTGACATTTGTTGACGAACTCATGTTCGTCAGTAAAACCTTGCTCGTCACAATTTTTTCCTCGACATCTTGGCCTCATCGTTGAAAACTACATTCAACGACGAAAGAGTTTGTCATTACTTGTTGCCCCTTCAACGACAAATACTTTGGTCTTTGATAAGCATCCAACTCTAACGAAAAATAATAGAAAGATTTTATGTAACGACAAATAATGGAAAGATTTAGCGACAAATAATAAAAAAAAGTCTTCATCTAATATATAAATTAATGCTATCCATTACAAAATTTTAGTTGGTTACAATGTGAGGACATAAGTACGTAGCAAAAAAGCTTGACATATTTCCTAAGTACAAATTAGCACTATACAAACACAATGCACATGGGGATGCAAATGCAACCATCCTAGTGGTTGGTGACGCAAAAAATATCGACCACTTGCTTCATATCATGTCCAGAGATGATCCGTATATCGCATCCGAGAACACCGCAACTAAAAGAACAATATTTGCAAGCCTGCATTAAAAATGAAAAGAGGAATAGAAGTATTAATGTTAAGATGCTGCTCAAACCTCTCCATACTCCATGCAATCCACCACCATCAATTACATCTTTTTCTTTACCACAAACAAGCAGCCATGCACACGCAAAGCGTGTGCGTGTCATTCATCGTTAACTCATAGATATGACATCACAAAAATAAAGGGACTTTATATAAATTTACATATCATAGTGTTCCCTGACCTTGACAAAAGCATTATAAATGAGTCCAAAATTGGACGTCCGTTCAAAATTGGATGTTAAGTTTGTATGTGTTGTGCACATACCATTTTGGCATGGGAATATCTATCAATTCTCACTCCATATCCCCTTTCTCTCTATGTGTGTTTAATTTCCTTTGCTTCTTCTCTCTCTCATTTTTTCTATATATAACCACGCCCAAATATAACCCATTTCCAAAACTCAAAGCCATACAAAGACAATACATGAACAGAGCAGAGAACATCCCTTTTGTTTTCTTGTTTTCCCTTTCCTTTACTATTTTCTCATTTTTTTTCTAGATAACAAGAAGAACGCCCACCTCCTTACCATTTTTTCTTTTGATTTTTGAATATGTAACCTTACTTTACCGGAAAAACATCCACCTCCTTACCATCCCTCGTGTCTCCACCATTCAAATTCAAGGAAGCAACCACCCAAAAAGAATATGCAACCAAGCAGTAAGGATCTATTTGACTATAAACCATATTCAAGATCATGGACACCCTGTCTTCTGACCAAACCTCCTGGAGTTTCTCATAACCCAACCCTGGTAAACCAAGCTCATCCTGGGTTGAAATAGAATGCAAACCAAGAATTGACAACCACCTCCATGTTATGAGGCTTGTCTTTGGGACACCACGAAATCTGGCCTAGAAGAACACATCAACATTCCCTTCACAAATATTTGGCCTTCCTTACCTTCGGTCTGCGTTCTTTTTCAACTACTTCATTCATACCAAAACTACCATTACTCTGTTTTCACAAACAAAGTGTTCTTTAACTTTCCCTTGCAACAGCTCAGTCTCCGATCAAATTCTACACTTGTCGGCTCAATCCCGCCTCAAACTTTTTCTCTAAAGTCTCTTCAAATCCTCACATTGTCGTAAAACTACCTTAGTGAGATACTTCCATCAGTATAATTGAGTTTAGGTTCTCTTATACACCTTGATTTAAGCTATAATTTGCTCACTGGCAACATACCTACGCAATTAGGCAGTCTAAAAAACCTTGAAGGCCTTGGTTTAAGCTATAATTCTCTTATGTATCCTATCCCATACACAGTTAGCCAATTGGGGTTGCTTCAAAAGTTAGATTTAAGCTCGAGTTCGCTCGTTGGAAGCATACCAAGCACTATTGAGAAGCTTAACTCATTAGTCTTCATGGCTTTGAGCAACAACAGATTGCGCGAAAATTTCCCAAAAGGAATTGAACTTGTTAAGTTACAGAACCTGCAATATTTCATTATGGATAACAATCCAATGTTTGTATCCTTGCCAATAAGGAAATTATAAGAGCAGAGAAAATTAAACACACAGAGAGAGAGAGGGTAGGGGGAGATGGGGTGAGAATCATGTGCATAGCACATGCGGACTTAATGTCTAATTTTAAACGAACGTCCAATTTTGGACTCGTTTGCAATGATTTTGTCAAGGTCAGGGAACATAGAAAATGTTAGAAACATGGGGAACGACCAGCAAAAACGTGTAAACTCAGGGAACATTTTTGTATTTAACCCTAGACGAAATGACAAATCTATCCATGCCAAAATGCCATGTGCACAGTACATGCAGACCTAACGTCCGAATTTGAAGGGCCATCCAATTTTGGAGCTATTTGCAATGATTTTGTGGACCTCAAAGAATACTATTGCCAAAGTTATAAACACGGGGAGCGAAGTGCAAATACATGTAAACCTCAAGGATAGTTTTGTCATTAACCCTTTTATTTTTTGATTAGTATAGAATTTGTAAATTTATATATATGTATTGTGTTTGTTTTAGGGTTTAATAATTGCTGATTGATCAGTAATTATTTAACCCTAATGTGCATTGAGAAATATTTACTGCACTGAGAATGATTGTTGAGAATTTGTCATTACAGGTTTGGATATTAAGCAAATAAAAAAATATTTTTTCAAAATTAGTTTGATTCTTAGCGACGCGACGGATTTCATTTCGTCGCTAAAAGTCTGCACTTAAGATGTGCATATATGACTTTTAGCAACGGAATTTCAGTCGCCAAAGGTTTAAATGATATACTTTTAGCGACGGATATTCTGTCTCTAAAAGTCATCAATTTTTCAAAAAAATTTTAGCGACGGAACATTCTGTCGTTAAAACTTTTGGCCACGAATTGTTCTGTCACTAAATATTTTACCTAATCAATGATTTTAAAAAAGAAAATAAATTAAAATACCAAAAATATATTTAGCGACGGAATTTCCAATCCTGATTGAATTCATATCCCCGTCTCTGAAAGTCGATTTTTAGGCGATGGATTTTAAAATTTCGTTGTAAAACTTTTAGCGACGAGGTTATAGATAACAGACTTTTAGCGACGGGGTGTCCATCGCTATAAATTTTTAGCAACGGATACATGAATTTTAGCGACAGAATTGTGCATCTCTAAAAGCCCAATTTCTTATAGTGTGAAAAGTTAAATACTAAATTATCGATCAGAAAATACTACATTAGAAGTGCATAGTTTGGACTCTCAAGCCAGAAGTGGAATATTGAAGGGTCATAGCCCGTTATTTCCTTTCCAAGTTGGTTCATGCGCACAGAGTCCTCTCCTCACATATTTATAGGTTTGACTTTCTCTGTGTGGTTTCTGTTGGTGTAAATGCCTATTCTGGTGTATTTCAAGACCAAAGGTCATCACGAACTCGTGAATGCTATTTGAGTCCTTACCACCCTGTACTCAGCAATTTAGGATTCGTTTGATAATTTTTTATTTTTTTTTTACAAAAATAAGTGGGTGTTTGATAACCTTTTTTTTTTGAGTTTTCTTTTTTTGGTGTTTGGTAACCCTTTTTATTTTGACTTTTTTTTTTGGATGGTTTGCGGTGGCGGTGGTGGGGCGTGGCGGTGGTCACGTGGCGGTGGTGGCTGCCGGCGGTGGCAGCCGACGGCCGGAGGTGGCTGCCGACAGTCGTCGGTGGCTGCCGCGCGGCCGGAGGTGGCTGCCGGCAGTAGCCGGCGGTGGTCGCCGGCGGCCGGAGGTGGCTACCGGCAGTGGGAGGGTGTTGGTGGTGGTCTCAAAAAAAAAAAACCAGTTTCTGGAGTTTTTTTTTTTACTCTGCAGTTTAAAAACTGGTTTTTTAAATTGGAGAAGGAAAAAAAATGTTACCAAACGCACTTTTTTTTTCCAGTTTCCAAAACTGAAAAAAAAAGCTGCGTCAAACGTGGCCTTAGTGCAAGAACATTACAAATGCGCCTGGGAAGTGAAGTACTAGAGATTGCCTGGGACAACTTAACAATACTATCACATTGTTTGAGTTGCACGAGTCTTGATAACTCATAACAAACAAACAAAAAAAAGGGAAACGAATTGGGTGTGCGAAGACTATTCAAACCTTTTTGTGGCATGCAAGTCTTATGCATTCCAACCAGACATCCACATCAAATATGATTGAGTTTCCACCAACCGATTAGCGAGAGTTGCATGATCTTAACAGGCACATGCATGAAGAAGCTAAACAATTTGTCAAAGAATTTTTCAAAGTGCTAGCTCACCAGAAACCAGTTGGGCTTGTACTTGGTTCCATTTTTTCTAACAATCTATCAAATGACAATGAAGTAGTAACTTGAATTCTTAGTGCCGACTATTTAAGACCCTCAACTAAGAATGAAATGGAAGAGGAACTAAGAGAGGCAAATATTGTCTAATAATATATGCAACAGTCTTAGACCACCTATTATTTTATAAATACTTACATTTTTAGATGACTACGGGCATAGTTTGAGTACTCAGCTGATTTCTGGATATTAAAAGTGGCCTTTTAAGGTGGTGCGGCATCTAGCCAGGACCTGTTGGCTGGAACCAACTTCTCGTTGAATGGCAATGAAATTTAAAAATTGTTGGTAAAATACAGTTGACCGAACTCTTCATTGGCTTCTTGGTGAAATACAATGGATAACATTGCTTGCGTGATAACATTTTGCATTGGAAAACATACTACAACACCAAAATTGAATTGGAACTGTCATGTGTATTAATTTGTTCGGTCCCTATCAGTCTCTCATTTCATAGAAGAGAACTCATGCAAAGATGCCGATCACCATCATCATCTTGATATTACAGTAATAGAAGAGAGAGTACCGAACTCTGAATCTGTAAAAGAAATAGATACCATCTCGAATATGTCATGATAATTGACATTCCTAATACTTCATTTGGGTGCAAAAAATCCTCCTACCAAACAAGAGATCGTGATTTTAGCCTCAAAACATATGAACAAAATGAAGTCAACGATGGGTAAAACATTTTATTCGAGGAAGTAGCCTTCCTTGAAGAATAAGGAGTATAAAAGTGAATTTTCGAAAGTCAATGGACGAGATGGTGTAGATCATCTAACTTAAGTGCAAGTGCAAACCTTCAAGACTTGTAAAGTGTACGACATTAATGGCGTTCTTGCTTTATCTCGAGGCTATGGGGATCCAAAGGGTATCCTTAAACACGTGCACACCTTCCAAGAAACAAGAACACACGTAGCCATAAAGGCACACACAAGAGAAAGAGGGAGACAGTTTTCCAAACACAATTTACAAGTAAAAAACGGAAGCCGGTCACCAACACTCTAACCTACTTATGCTGCTAACCGAGGAATGAAAAAATTGCAAATCCTATTCCTGACGCAATTACTAAATCTAGACAAGAGAAGAAACTAAATCTTTTAACTGCTTATTCTCACAGGTTACATATGGTACAATTGAATAATGGATGTAGGTCAAGTCAGCAATTGAAAATTGAATGTGGCCGAACATTTTTTCATAAAAGAAAAAGTATCACTTTACCCCAAAAAGATAGTATGCCAATGGCATGCATAGTTCTACCTAATTGTGTCATGATGTTATGGCAACATTTAATTTTTCTACTTAAATTTAAACCAACGTTACATGATTATACATCCAGCATCGATTATTGTACCTTGCTGACTTGTTCAATACTTGAAACTACGTGAAAATTTTCGAGAATGCAATAAATTCCAGCGGTGTGGCTCACCAAATGCTATGGTCAACCTCCCCCTGTACCCTTTAATTACTTCTATAAATTATCTGTGCATCTCTTCCTATTCTCATCACCCCATCACGAAACTCTCTCTCCAAACTTTTCCTTTGTCAATCTACTAAAGCCTATTCTAGTGACAGTGCCAGTAAAACCATGGTTTTCTCCATGGTACTTCTCAGGCTAGTAGAGTGGCTGGTTTACCAGCTTTTGGCTAACTCATGCTATAGAGCTGCAATGAAAGTGAGAAATTATGGCTTCGTGTTTGTAAGAAACCCATCTCTTAGATCATCCTCCACACAGCAACAATACTCTTCGCTCCCTAGCGTGACAAAATGTAACTTGGAGGGTAGAAACTCCCAAACTTTGGTTTGTGACATTCACGGAACCTTGCTGAGGTCACAGTCTTTCTTCCCTTTCTTCATGCTGGTTGCCTTTGAAGGTGGTAGCATTCTCAGAGCATTTTTCCTGCTATTATCATGTCCTCTTTTGTTGGTTTTGGATCATGAGCTCAAAATACGGGTAATGATCTTCATTACATTTTGTGGGCTTAAGTTGAAGGACATGGAGAGTGTTGGCAGGGCAGTTTTGCCCAAGTTTTATCTTGAGAATCTAAACCGTCAGGTTTACGAGGTGTTGGCTTCAACAGGGACAAAAGTGGTTTTTACAAGTGTGCCCAGGGTGATGGTTGATGGATTTCTCAAAGAATATTTGGATGTTGAAAGTGTTGTAGGGACTGAGTTGCAAATTGTTGGGAAATATTTCACTGGTTTGGTATCTAATTCAGGGTTGCTTGTAAAGCACAGAGCTGTTAAGGAGTTCTTTGGAGAGAGAAAACCTGACATTGGCCTTGGCAATTCAGCTCCTCATGACCATCTCTTTGTCTCCCTCTCCAAGGTATACTGTTCTGCGATCAGATTTTTGACTTTCACTGATTAAGACAAAGTCAACGCAACAAACAAATGTATTAGAAAGTTTGACTAAGTCTGTGTTTTCTCTCTTCTGTTAGCATATACTCATCAATTATTGGGAGGTGGGAAAAAGAATTTTTGTCGTGGGACAGTATAATGACGCACTCTCACCCAATAAATTAGAAATTTCCTCTTATGATGTTTACTTATAGTACCATACGACAGCAACAGAAGCTTATATTCCTTTCTTAGCTAGGCTGATTGTTTTTTTCCCTATCCTTTACCATTTCTAGAAAAATTAGAAGCGATTACACAAATATGCTTAGTTGTTTTGAGACATGAAAAATTGAAGACCAGAACATTTAGAAAGTTATTTATTAAGGAGCATAATTAGAAGCCAGAATTTATCCTTGAAAATTAGGTTACTTGTCTCTTTCTATTACGTACACATCCCATATTAAAGTATCTTTTGCACAAATTGATGCATCTGTTGCGTTCTATCGTTAATTTGACAGGAAGCATATGTGGTGACCAAAGAAGACAGTAAAAGCAGTGCTAGTACAGTAATGCCGAGGGAAAGATATCCAAAGCCATTGGTTTTTCATGATGGGAGGCTGGCATTCTTGCCAACTCCACTGGCAACTCTATGCATGTTCATGTGGCTTCCTGTTGGCATAATTCTAGGAATCTTCAGGCTTATTGTGGGTATCTACTTGCCTTACAAGGCAGCAATCTTCTTGGGCTGTTTAAGCGGTGTGAACATCAGGGTTAAAGGGTACCGCCCTTATAGGTCAGAAAAAGGTAAAGGTGTTCTTTATGTATGCACCCATAGAACCCTTTTGGACCCTGTATTTCTCAGCACATCACTTGGTAAGCCATTAACTGCAGTTACATACAGCCTAAGCAAAATGTCTGAGATCATAGCACCAATAAAGACGATTAGATTAACCAGGGATAGAAAACAAGATGGTGAAGCCATGCGGAGGTTGCTAAGTGAAGGTGACTTGGTGGTATGCCCAGAAGGGACAACATGTAGGGAGCCATATCTCTTGAGATTTAGCTCTTTATTTGCTGAGCTAGCTGATGACATTGTACCTGTGGCCATTAACACAAATGTGACCATGTTTTATGGGACTACTGCGAGTGGACTTAAGTGCTTGGACCCAATCTTCTTTTTGATGAACCCTAGGCCTATCTATTATGTTCAGATCCTTGGGAAGGTACCCAAAGAGCTTACATGTGCTGGTGGGAAGTCTAGCCATGAGGTGGCTAACTATATTCAAAGGCAACTGGCTGATGCATTGGGATTTGAGTGCACTTCTCTCACAAGAAGGGACAAGTATATGATGCTTGCAGGGAATGAAGGCGTTATCCAGGATAAGAGAAAGAAACCCTAGTCTAGTTATGAATTAGCAAATCGTATCTCATATTTTGCCCTTCCAATCTTACTAGTTGTTCAATTAATTTTCATTTTTTGAACGGAATATGTATATCTGTTCCACATATGGACATTGCTTTAAGAAATTTCATGGGTGTTACATTAATTAAGTGTTTATTAAGGGGAATGATATATTATTTGGAGTAGAGAGTACAATTATACCAAGTTATGACACACAGCATGCACTAATGAATTGTACTCCTTGCTGGACAAACATTTTTTTCTTCTTCTAATTATTACCTCAAAATTAGAGCAAAAGAACAAACACATTGTGGTGATCCAGTTGGACAACCTACAAGCTATTAATTTATCAATGCACACGAATTATTTGACTCGTATTCTTTGTTGCATCCTCGATACCTCATGTACCGCGTTCTTTGTAGTAGATCTTGCTACTCTTGTTTATCGATGCAAATCTCAACGATCCAAGTAATTAACGATATGATCTAGCTACTATAGTTGGCAACATTTGTTTTCTTGTCTAAATTAGATCTTTTAAGTGTGTGGGTGTGCTACTAGCACTGAAATGCCAAAGTAGTCGAGCTAAGGCCCCGTTTGACAAAAAAATTTGTTTTAAAAACTTTTGGTAACCATTTTTTTTTCAATTTAAAAAATTTTTTAAACTGCATAAAAAAAAAACTCCAAAAACTGGTTTTTTTTTTCACTTTTGGTTTTTTTTTTCGACCACCACCACCACCCTCCCACCGCCGGCAGCCACCTCAGGCGACCACCGCCGGAGACTGCCGGCCGCCGGCAGCCACCTGGCCGCCGGCGACCACCGGCGACCACCGGCAGCCACCTCGGCCGCCGGCAGCCACCGCCGGAGACTGTCGGCAGCCATCTCCGGCCGCCGGCGACCACCGCCGGAGACTGCCGGCAGCCACCTCCGGCCGCCGGCGACCACCGCCGGAGACTGCCGGCAGCCACCTCCGGCCGCCGGAGACTGCCGGCAGCCACCTCCGGCCGCCGGCCACCACCGCCAGTACCTCCGGCCGCCGGCAGCCACCTCCGGCCGCCGGCGACCACCGCCGGAGACTGCCGGCAGCTACCTCCGGCCGCCGGCCACCACCGCCGGTGACTGCCGGCAGCCACCTCCGGCCGTCGGCCACCACCACCACCACCGTCGACCACCGCTACGCCCCACCACCGCCACCGCAAACCACCAAAAAAAAAAAGTCAAAATAAAAAGGGTTACCAAACACCAAAAAAAAACCTCAAAAAAAAAGGGTTATCAAACACCCACTTGTTTTAATAAAAAAAATAAAATTAAGGCTCTAAAAACTGAAAACCCAAAAAAAAAATTTGTCAAACGAAGCCTAAAAATGTAAGCTTCTATTAAGGTGATCATGTCAGTAGGTAGAGATGATAAATCATAAATGGCTCATATTCTGTGTCATTTATTGTGTATTAAAAAGCACGCAGAGTCATGCTCGACACCTGCCTTCCACCACATGGAGCGTGGGATGTTTACATCTACATCAACATCTACACCTTCTGGCTTCTAACTAAGCCAATACTTAACTGTAACATTGCTTCAAAAGTTTAACCATCTGAGCAAAATCCATGCACGAGCTTAGTGCCAGTGAAATTTAATTATGAAGGTTCCTAACAAAAAAATTTCCTCAACCTTATATTTTCGAGTAAACAGTTGCTAGGACTGAAAAATATGTAGAAACATAGACGATGAATTAATAGGGCCTCCCGCCAAAATTTCTCTTTATGCCAGTAAATTTTTGCGAGATTGAAAAATATTGTGGGAGCCTCGGAGCAATAATTCTTAAGTGAAAAGTGAACACGTGAGCATCATATTTTGTACATTGATAGTGTACACGTTTTGCATCGTTCATTATGACTTCTCTCTCTTATGAAAAAGTTAATCATAATGTATGATTTAGGGCACTTTTGCAGGGGATCGAAAATCACTTATAAGTTATAACTGCACATTGCTTTAACTGTACTTGGGCGATCTCTTACCTGCCTTTGCTTCTTTTCTCTCTCTAAAATCCATTGCTTCAGATTCAATAGTCTTCGCAATGTCCACGCACTGAACATAGGTTTCTATCGGGACTGGAATAATGCGCTGTCTAATGCTAGACTTAAGACCCCAAGTGAACATCTGCACCCTACTCATTAGCCACCAACTACTTACCATAACGAGATAGTCGTGTAAACTTTACCTCATATTCGCTGACGCTCTCGTTGTTTTCTTGCCTCAGATTAAGAAAATCACGATACATCTGTTCTTTTACACTCCTAGGAAAATAGCGATCGAAGAACAAAACTTTAAACTAATCCCATGTCATTGCCCTACGTTGTTCGACAGTCTTACTATCCTCAATCATCTTCCACCAATGGTCTGCCTCCCTGTCTAGCTTATACACTGAGAGTTCTATCTTTTCTACATCGGTGCAACCCATAGGCCTAAACACATTTTCAAGTCGAGAAATCCACTTCTCCGTTACAATCGGGTCGTCAGTTCCTCCAAAAGATCTATATTTTTCTTATCAAACTGTTCTAATAAGCTACGGGTCTTAGTCTGCCCGTGATTCGGATTCGGTGGTGGGTTAGGTTGATTCTGCTGATTTAACTGAGCTTGTTGATTGGCCAGTAATTGAGTCAACTGAGCTTGCTGAGCTGCCAGAAGGGTCAGAAGTTCTTGCAGATTTTTGTTCTCGGTGACGTTCGGTTGCGCCACATTCTAATTGTGAGCCTGCCTATTACTACGACCGCTTGCCATTACTACAAAAGAAGACTAAAATTAGATACTAATTGAAATATTACACTTAAATCTACCCATCTGACAACTTATCTGATCCTAAGCATGAGTCTACATAATCTCATACCTAAGCTCTCATACCTAAGTTCAACTGAAACGCTCCGAATTATTTATGGAGCGTTAATGCCGAATACACAGAGTTCAGATAAAATCCTATAATTATTAGAAGACTCCAAAATGGTAAATCAGAGCACACACTAATAATTCCCAAAAATACATCAATATCTAACACAGTGGCCCCAAGCCTTTGTATAATTCAAATTCTCCGACACGGAGTTTCTCCAAAATAAAACCTAAATAATAACAATATGTCTCAGCACTACACTTAAAATATCAGTACTAACTCTGAAACAAAGGTAGCTAACTCTTAATCACACAGCTAGCCCTTCGATCCCAAAGTCCCACCTACTAGACATATGCCTACAGAAGTAAAGACATAAGCCAACGGCTGTTCCGTAGGGACATACATATGCTGAGTTTGGCATAAGTCCCTTACGCCAACGGTTTTTAAGACTTTTGCCTACGAATATACCGTAGGCTTTTTCATTTCTGTCCCTACGGTTTTCAGCTTTTGCCTACGGATGTAACGTAGGCTATTCTTCTTTTGTGCCTATGGTTTTTAAGACTTTTACATACGGATATACAGCAAGCCTTTTTCCTTCTGTACCTACGGTTTTATGACTTTTGCCTACGGATGCACCGAAGGCCTTTTAGACACATGCCCACGGTTTTTTTGACTTCTACTTACGGAATTACCGTAGCCTTTTCTATCTATGCCTACGGTTTTTAAGACTTTTGGCCACAAAAATGCCATTGCATTTTTCCTCTTTGCCTATGGTGTTTAAACTTTTGACGACGGATATACCATAGGCCTTTTTCCCTCCTATGTTTTCTATGACTTTTGCCTACGGATATACCGCAGGCCTTTTCCAATCTGTGCTTACGGTTTTTAAGACTTTTGACAACGGATATACTGTCGACATTTTTTCTTTTTTCCAATGTTTCATGTCGTTAGAATAGATACAAATCTATTGCTTTTTTTGGGTACCCACAACACTCATAGGCACGTGTTCAATTTCCTGTTTTTCCTTTTCTAGGATACATATTTATTGTCAATAATTATTGCATCTAATTTATTTCACAACAGTACACGGAATAAACGTCGTCAAACCATAACAATATTGTAATCCTCAAATACCTAATTGCATACTAAAGACATCAATCAGACCATTAATTACAATGCCATCACAAAAGGTTTCATCATCATCATCATCCTGTCAATGATTCTAAAAGTTTTCATGTTTTACTCTAACAAATATTAATGTCCACGAAATAACCTAATACTAATGAAGCATATAGACCAACCACACTCAAGTACGAACATCGAACAACTCATGGAAGCTTGTCTTCATTTGCATTGTTTGCTTCTTGCTCCTTGTCATCGTAACCATCTTACAAAATAGGACACGCTAATTACTTATTACTCAAGTGGTACAAAACAAGAATGTATATCATGTTTTTCATAGACAAAAAGAACAACATAAGCTGAAAAATAAGAGCCAAAGAGTAACATATCACTTAGCAAATAACCAATCAAATAACAACTCTTCTCTCAACCTCTCCATGCCACCAATCAAATAACCTCATAGCAAAGAGCATAATCACACTCATCAAATAGTGTCATACCTTCGAGTATACAAAAGCCCATTGGCTCAGTTTTTAATTGGTCCAGCTCTCAAATCTAAGTTATATAAAATGTATCACTGATTAAACCCCCCCCCCCCCCAATTAACTCTAAAAGTCTTTATTTACCAATAGATTGAAATTTTGACACCAATGAAACTCCACCAGTGCAATTGATTCAAACCACAGGAAGTGGATGTTACCTGAGTATTTAAAGGCCTCTGAACTTGACTCTGGCTTTGCATGAAATTCGCCTCGAACTCGTCCATCATAGACTTCATTTTGTTGAACTCTTCTAATTGAGACTTCATGCTCCTAAATTCTTCTAATTCAGACTTCATCGTGTTCATTTTGTTTGGCTGAGACTTCATTGCATCAACTTTTGCCACTTTCTCTCTCAGCACGATGAGCTCTTCCATTAAATCTGGCACAAGCTCAGCAGTAATCCTTTGAATTCTACCAAAGGTGTTGGTTATATTTGCCCCCAAACTCATGCAACGAACTCTGCCATGACCATCTTTACCACAGGTCCGTGAAAGTATGTCATCGTGACCAGTAGCTAGTATGTTGGGCCCATCTGTTGAAGTTGCAGCAGAATCTTGTTTCTTTTTATATTTCATCC
Source organism: Escallonia herrerae (assembly GCA_033070095.1). Lineage (NCBI taxonomy): Eukaryota > Viridiplantae > Streptophyta > Magnoliopsida > Escalloniales > Escalloniaceae > Escallonia > Escallonia herrerae. The sequence continues at coordinate 798,384 of JAVXUP010000084.1, forward strand.
TAAGAGACAAAAACCTGTGAGAAAATTACCAATTTCACCAGAAACCAAAATGGGAATCAATGACCGTATATAACAACAAAACTTACACTTGACTAGCTAAGAATAATCTTTAAACTGAATTCAGACATCTAAGATCAAACTAAGTTCAGATATCTAAGATTAAATTGATTACACACCACGTAGCTAATTGTTTTTTTTTTTGACAGATTTAAGCTATTTTGAGAATAGTGCTGAAGGCCCAGATGTCATTATAGGAATTCTACCAAAGTTGGAAAAAGTGACTCTTCTCTAGGTTCTCTTTTGATTATCCGAGTTGTTTATTTTTTGGGTCATTTTTTATTTCATTTCTTCCATTAGGGAATGAAACAATATTTATTTCTTTTGCACTCTTCTGCACCAATGCTTTCTGTTTTTACATCGGATCTGTTCTTGAGCGACATGGGAAAGCAACTTTTGGAGAAGTTTTTGAGGTAAAGGCCCAGTTTGACGTTGTGTTACAAAGTACCAACTGAAAAGTTGTTTGCAACGATGTTTTTCTTCACCCCTTTTGTTTTTCCCTCTCGTTCTTTCTGTCGTGGCAACTCAAGATTGTTATTTTTAAAAACTTTACCTTTGGATTTCTTCATCTAAAAGTGAAATTGGATGCATGTTTTCTTTGACCACAACAGTACAATCATTGGAAATTTTCCTTCATCAGACACCACCATCACCCCCATCCGAACCCACCTCCACAAACAACCCATAATTGCCAAAAATTGGTGGAATTAAAACTGAGATGGGAGCGAGGGGATGTAATTTAAAATTGTAACATGAATATATTAATATTGTAACACGAATGTAAATTAAATTGAGGGAGCAGATCCAAAAAATCTGTGTGGCGGGATGGATGTGGAGGAGCAAGGATGTAAATTAACATGGTTAAATTCCTAGGGCAAAAAATTGGTAGAAATAAATTTTACCTGTGGCAGAAACGATGAACTGAAGCGCGGTAGCAGCAGAGGAGGAGAGAGCAAAGGTAACGGGCAGAGGAGCAGAAGTAGCAATGGCAGTGAGAAGAGCAGCGGCGGAGATGGCAGCGTGTGACAGAGGGAGAAGAGAGGTTGCGTCGTGTGTGTGTGTGTGTGTGTGTGAGAGAGAGAGAGAGAGAGAGAGAGAGAGAGAAGATTTGGGTAATCAGAACATTTGTGTTTATCATTTATTCCCGCTGATTTTTTCTACGTCTCAAGCCCACTAATTTTTTTTAAGTTTTCATGCCCGCCGCCTAATTAACTCATCAATTTTTACGTTAATCTTTACAATTGTGAGTCATGCACTTTGATCCCGCCAATTTTTACTCCAATCTCCACGATTATGAGCCGTGGACTTTGACCTTCATCAATCATCTTGAATATAAGTCAATAGTTTGCATAACAACACTTGTATCAATGGGTCCTTGTGTTCTATTGACTTTTTGTGACCACCCACCTCTCAACCTTTACCCCCATCAACATGCCTGTCCCCCGCTCCCCTTCCTTACAACCTTTCCACCACCGCACATTCCCCTACCCACCTTCACCACCGATCGATCAACCCCACGTCCCTACCACCCTATACTCATCATCCACCAACACAACCCCCTTCCTCCCTCAACACACACACAGACACACACAAATACCGCTTCTGCCTCTCCCCTAACCACCTGATCACCACCATTAACTTTTGTGCACGACCTAATTGTTTGAAATTGGAGTCTAGCTGGCCACCATCACAAAAGAATTGAGTACAGTGTGTTATGTGTGAGAAGGAAAGAAAGGAGATTAAAGGATGAGATAACTCTCACAATAGTATAGGTGGTTGGATTTTTACTGTTGTAGTTGGATTTACCAGAATAAATTGATATATCGGCCATCATCACAGTTACGGTCGTCATTGGTGATTAGTTGATGGAGCTCATGTTTTGGGCGATCAGTGGGTGGTAGGCATGTACCTAGTGGAGGTAATAGGTATTGATTGTGGCAGTATGGAAGCGATTATTGTCGATGGGCAGTGAAGAGTAATTGGTGGCCAGTGGAGGTGGATTCGTGGTAATCGTGACCGAGGACACATGAATTTTTGAGATTGCTGTTGCTACTACTATTGTTGTATAGCAGTGGTCGATATTTAAGACGTTAAAATGGGCAGTTATTATTTCAAAGATTAAAGTAATAATTTTAGCCAATTTGCTTTTGACAACTACTATTTGCCTTTAAGAAAAAAAAATCTTAAAAAATTAGATTAAGACTATTAGCTATCAATTGAATCCAAATACAGAGTCTCATTTTAGAAGTCCTTGTAAAGAAAGAAAAATTTACGGTTATTGCTTGTTTGGCAAGCAACACAGAGTCTCGTTTTAGAAGTCCTTGTAAAGAAAGAAAAATTTGCTCGAGATGGTTTAGTTTGATGTATGTGCTCCTATTGAGGTGGAGAACTTAGGTGGCAACAAAAATTTTGTCACGTATTGATGATGCTTCAAGAAAGCTGGAGGTGTATTTCTTAAAGACGAAAAGCCAAGTGTTCAAAAAAATTTAGAATTTTTATGCTATGGTGGAAAGGGAAATATGGAAATCCCTAAAGTGCCTCCGCACTGATAATGGAGGTGAGAACACTTAGATCAAGTTTAAAAATTACCTCTCGAAGTATGGCATTTGGCATAAAAAGACGATACTTGGAACTCCTCAATAAAATGGTATAGCAGAAAGGATGAACCGCACAATTGTTAAGAAAGTGAGATGCATGTTAAAGATGTATAATTTGCCTAAATCATCCTGGGATGAATCTGTTTGTACAACATGCTACCTGATCAACAGATCTCCATCAGCTCCCCTTGACTTTGACATTCCCGAGGGAGTGTGGACCGGGCAGAATGTGCCCTACTCTAAGTCGAGAGTATTTGGTTACAAAGTATTTGCATATGTATCTAAGGAGCAAAGGTTGAAGCTAGATGATAAAGTTATTCCCTGCATATTTATTGGCTATGGTGATGATAAGTTTCGATACAGGCTAAAGCTATGGAATCCTGAGAGAAAGAAGATCATCAGAAGTAGTGATGTGGTATTCTATGAGCACGAGACGCGACAGACTCAAAATCTGTCAATCCAAAAGTTATAGCAAATCGTGTTACCAGGTTTAACCAATCTCTTCTCAATCAGGTACTTTTGCTGATGGTGGAAGTAGTCTAGAAGAAAAGACTGACGTAGAAGATGAGCAAACAATAACTGAAGATGGTGATATGCTCGATGATGAAGGTGTCGAGCAAGGTGAGTAAAACGCTTCCACCAAGTTGCGGAACCTCGAGTCAAGAGTTCCACGAGGGAGCATAGACCATCCACAAGGTACCAAGTTTGGAGATGTTTTGTTTTGGTTACAGTAGATATCGAAATAGAAACATTTCATGAAGCACAATCTCATAAAGATAAAGGCAAATGGTTGAAAGCCATGCAAGAAGAGATGAGTTCCTTGCAGAAAAATAATACTTATGAGTTGGTAGAGCTTCCAAAAGGCAGAAAAGCCTTAAAGAACAAATAGGTGTTCAAGTTAAAGAAAGATGGTGATAAGCTAGTGAAGTATAAAGCCAGATTGGTGGTCAAAGATTTTGGCTAGAAGAAAGGTGTTAACTTCGATGAGATTTTCTCCCCGGTTGTGAAGATGAACTTTATTCATGTTGTTTCGATTCTAGCTGCTAGCTTAGACCTTGAGCTCGAGCAGTTAGATAAGAAGATTGTATTTCTCCATGATGATCTAAAAGAAGAACTTTATATGGAACAACAGGAAGGACCATTAATGATCCATGTGTATATGTCAAAACATGGTTCAGAGGTAACTCTATTATCTTATTATTATTATTATTATTATTATTATTATTATATGTTGATGAGATGTTGATTGGTAAACAAGATATGAAAATGATTGAAAAACTCAAGAAAGAATTATCAAAGTCCTTTGAGATGAAGGATTTGGGTCAAGCATGTTAGATTTTGAGAATGCAGATTGTACGTGACAGGAAAACCAAGAGGTTGTGGTTATCGCAACAAAAGTACATTGAAAAGACTTGAGAGGTTCAATATGAAGGATACTAAGCCGGTCAGCACACCTCTCTCCAATCATTTTACATTTTAAACTGAGTAATTAAGAAATCTTGTTCAAAGGAAGAGTTGATGATACTATGTACTCCTTAGCAGTTGGGAGTTTGATGTATGCAATGGTTTGCACTTGACCAGACGTTGCACATGCCGTTGGTGTGGTTAACAGGCTTCTTGCTAATCCAAGAAAAGAGCATTGGGAAGCAGTAAAATGAATCTTAAGATACTTGAAAAGCAGTTCTAAATTGTGCATGAGTTTTGGAAACTCAAAATCATCTTTAAAAGGCTATACACAATCGGATATGGCAGGTGACGTTGATGGCAGCAAATCCACGTTAGGATTTTTATTTACTTTTACAGGTGGAGTTGTATCATGGCAGTCCAGAGTGCATAAATGTGTTGCCCTATCAACAACAGAGGCCGAGTACATTACAGTTGCCGAAACTAGAAAGAAAATGCTATGGATGGGGCAATTTCTCTATGAGTTAGGCTTGAGACAAGACGAGTACACATTATTTTTGACAATCAAAAAGCTATTAACTTGAGCAAAAATTCTACGTACCACTCTCGAACGAAGCACATTGATGTGCAATATCATTGGCTCCGCGAAGCCACTGAAAGTGAGATGATCAAGCTCAAGAAGATCCACATCGATGAGAATCTGCCAGATATGATGATGAAGGTTATTCTCAGAGAAAAGTTTGACCTCTGCATTGAGCTCACTAGTATGAAGTACTGCTCAGAAGTCCCGAGGGAGCAAAGGCGAAAATAGCTAGAGAATGTTTGCGAGAATTAAAGACAATGTGGAAAAGTCTTGGACTTGTCTTTCAAATCTCACATGTGGAGATAGTCAATAATTTTGACCAAAGAATCCAAGGGGGATTTGTTTCACATGGTGAGAAACCAACCCCGTGAATGGAGGAGACAAAATCTATCCTAGCTAGCTTAGGTGGTAGACAATTCCTTCCTAGCTCAGTATTCATTTAATGGCTCTTCTTTGATTTTACAGTGGAAAGGATGATTCGGGTGAAATCTCCTCCCACTTTTTCTCCTATAAAAGGAGAAGTTTGTCTAAGGCTTTCAACATTTAATTAAAAAAAAGCACCATTGAGAAGCATTAGCCATTGAGGCTAAATGCAGTGACTTAGCCACTGAAAGCTAAAAAAGGTGTTAGACATAAAAACTTATGATTGTAGCTCAAATGTTAAAGTATTAAGTGCTTTGTAACAGCACTAGTGAATGAGAAAAACCACAAAGATTTTATTCACTGAGTTTTGGGTGTGTTTGAAAATTGGGTCTGAGTGACTGAGTGAAAGTTGTCTTGTATCCCCACTTTATAGTGCAACATTCTTGCTGTCTCGCGGTGGACCTAAGTAAAAGGCCGAATGACGTTAAATATTCGTATCCATATTTTTGTGTATGACAGTTTTTATATTTTCTTTTTTTGGTGTTGTGTCAGTTGTATCTGTTTTAGGAGTTTAAGTCCCAACACTATAGGTGTACGACCATGGAAATAACGTTCCAGTTGGAATATCTCTCTCAGTGGTGTCAGCAGCCGGTGTTTTCCCTGTATTTCCAGCTTGTTTTTATGCCTTGCTTAAAACCAAAAAAGGGTGTCTTGAGGCAATATTACACAAGTGACGTTTTTCAGCTTTTCATATCATGTATTCATTTCATAGTAATCTTATATGTCTATGAAAGTACCAACTTGACAACGTGTGAAACCAATGGAAAATCATGAAACAAAGGGAGGCCAATCATTGATATGAGAACGATCCCAAGACTAAACTTCACGGTTCACGCAAAAAATTTCCCACAATTGCTATGGAAAGAATCTTCTTCTGTCCTCAAAATACTAATGATACGGTGCCAGGAAACCCAAATCTCATCGCAGCCGTTTATCGACCATGCCAAAGCTGGCCTTGACAATGCACATGAATATGACCCCTCTGTCTTTGTCCCCCAGAAGTATTGGATATGCATGTGACCAGGCAGCGACTAACTTTGACAACTCGAGAAACTTACTATTAGCTGCTAGTAGTAACATGTTTGCAAATCCACTGTCTGATCATGCCACTCGCGCTCCATGCCTCGGTTCAACCGTCCAATGAAACCCGGCTTTTGTCTCTCACAGTAGTTCAAGAACCGTGCCACAGCAGATTCCTTGGCTCTGCCGGAATCCAGAACAGGCCGAGACCCCGCTAAGCTGGTTATGTACTCAACCATGCCATTGATAAGACCCGGTGGCGCGCTGTCGTGGCCATCCCAGAGCCACAGACGTGCCACGCCTCGCCGAAGAGCAGTTAACATGGCTTGATTGAAGTTAGTCTCTTCCATGACGGAGGGACTTAAATGGATCACATACTCATGGTTCTTACGGGACTCAACAAGAGCAGGGTGGGTAAGATTCCTGCTAGACAGTCGGAGAGTGACATGGTTGACTCGCTTTTTGGGGTGGGCATTGTTAGGGTAAAGAAGCTTTTCCACAAATGTGCTCGTGCTGAGGAGTATGCGTGTGGCTTTGCCGTTACATAAGTAAAAGAGGGAGAAACGTTTACCGGAGGGAGATTCGGCGGCTTCGTTGATGATGGTGATGGTGAAGCCTTTCGAGGCTTCATGGTTCGCCCAGATAGAGAGTGTGCCAATGAAGATGATAAAAAGAAGCCGGACAAATATGCGGGCATTTGATGAGACAAACTTAATATGAGAACCAGTGGCGGCAGCTGTGGTGGTGGTGACGGCGGTGGCAACTGTGGTGGTGGTGGTGGTGATGGCGGTGGGTATGAGGGGTTGGAAGAGGAGGTAGTGTTCCTCTTCCATGTGATATTTTAAGGAGGACGGAGATAAGTGGATGACTGGGGAATGGGATGCTAAAAAGTATGAGTGGTCGCCAATGGATAGTTCTTCTTGGTTTAGCCTTTTAGGCCCTATATATATATATCAATTTGAAGAAGGCTTAGTAGGACACCGGGAATGGCTATCCACAGGAGAAGGGCAATTTACCCACTTGACTGGTGCCTAATTATGTCCCCCCCAAATTTAAGTAACTTGGAGACATATTTGGGTCCCATAACCGTAACATGCTGATGCCAAGGAAAGTAGGTTCGTACCTACGTGGAGGTGCCACAAAGGCTGCAGTCCGCGTCAGCTTCCAAGTATGCCAAATGAGGGACAGCAAGGACGGAGTAAGGGCCGAGAGCAAGGCTTCCCAGACAGGTCGTGAGGAGTGGCAGTGCCGCGGAGACAAGGTTGAGACGAACAAGACCGGCAGTCGGTGATCCAAGTCAAGGTGCAATGCTATGATCCGAAATTATGTTTATCTCTCTAGAATCCAAGAGCTCCCAAATTCTAGAGTGAGAAAGTGATGTTTTTAGAATGGCTCCCCAAAAGTCCCCCTTTTGAGTTGTAAAGGTTCACTATTTATAGGAAACAGTGTGCTTATGTCATACAGTGCCACATGTCGTCCCCTGGGAGTGACACGTCACCAGAAGGTCCCAAAATACCGATTTTCCGTTGGACTGCCGGTTCCCAAATTCGCGTTACCTGTCCCGCACAGCGTCGCTCTACCTGTCTGAGAAGACTGACCACGCCGCAGTAGCATTGATCAGAGTAAGCCCGTTGCCCCAGCCACCAATCCAAGCCCTTACTGAATCCCACAAGATGCGTCAAGAGACGCATAGATAACCTGGCAGTGGTGAGGGTTACCCCTATGGCCGACTGCCAGGCGGACTAGGCGCGATGCCCTCCGGAGACCTGCTCCCGTCCCGGAGTGACCCGAGGGTCATTGTCCTGATGGTGTCGATGATCGATGGGAACATGCATGGACATGGTTACAACTCAGTGCTCAGAGCCTGTGGCGAGGGGTCCTTGTGTCGGAACCCCCCTTCGTGATTATGACGACGATGGCTGTAAGGTTGTGAGTCCATCCCATGATAGCGATGACTATAGGGTTGTGAGTCCATCCTGTTGCGAGGGCCGGAGCCCCCCGTGGTTGTGACGGCGATGGCTTTAAGGTTGTGAGCCCATCCCGTGGCGGCGATGACTATAAGGTTGTGAGTCCATCCCGCTGCGAGGGCCGAAGCCCCCCCCCCCCCCCCCCCCGTGATTGTGACGGCGATGGCTTTAAGGTTGTGAGCCCATCCCGCGGCAGCGATGACTATAAGATTGTGAGTTCATCCTGCTGCGAGGGCCGGAGCCCCCCCGTGGTTGTGACGGCGATGGCTTTAAGGTTGTGAGCCTATCCCGTGGCATGTAACATGATTGTGGCGCGTGGGCGCGGTGCCTACAGCACGAGACATTGATTGTGGCGCATGGGCGCGATGCCAACGGCATGAGACAATACCTGGTGTCGGGGGCACATATCATGAGAAAGGCGCACGGGCGCGGCGACGAATGTCGCGGAGACGGTGCATGGGCACGCGTCGGGTGTCCCGAAGATGGGATTTGAGCTGAGTGTACCTGTCATAACAAGATGATGAATGCAACATGTAGTAATGACAAAGTTGGAAGTGATGGTATGCGGTCGTCGTACGACGGACGTCGCGAGGTTCATGCACGACGGACGTCGCAAGGATGGTGGATGAACATCCGCAAGGTGATGCACGACGGACGTCGCGAGGATGGTGTACGAACGTCCGTAAGGTGATGCGCGACGGACGTCGCGAGGTTGATGGACGAACGTCCGTAAGGTGATGCACGACGTACGTCGCGAGGTTGATTCACGACGTACGTCGCGAGGTTGATGTGCGACGGGCGTCGCGAGGTTGATGGATGAACGTCCGTAAACATCGCGGAGGTGCAAAGACTTGAGAAAACAAGTGCGCGCGAGGGGGAGGTCATAGAACAAAACATGGGGGAAGGCCAAGGCCACCACCCTTGGGGAGGCCGAGGCCGACCCCTTGGGAAGGCGTTCAAATTGGGTGAGTGATAGGTTCAATGAAGCCTGCCTGCAGAAGGCGTTCAATCTCTTGTTTGATCTTTAACTCGAGCTCGGGGCGGAATGTCCGCGGCTGTTGTCGAACAGGGATGGATCCTGTAGCAATGTTGAGATAATGTGTGACTAGGGCAGGGTCCAATCCGGGCATCTCATTGTAACTCCATGCCAAGACATCACGGTATTCGCGCAGGAGGGAAACCAACTCCTCTCTTCGGCCGGGGGCGAGTTTTGTGCCAATGTAAGTGTGCCTTGGTTCTTCGCCCGGGTCGGCCAGGTTGATTTCTTCAAGGTCTTCAGCCTGTGGTCGAGGGCTGTCTTCATAGCAAGGTGGTGCTGTGCCGGGGGTGAGGTCAGGATCCGGTGGGCAATGCTCGGCTGTGCAGCACCATTCAGTCTCTCCAAGTGGTTCGGGGTCGAGGGGGTCCGATGAGGGACCCCCTGGAGTCCCCGCGTACCGTCATAATTGATAGACGATATTGCCGTCTTTGACGATACGCTGAAAGGCCGGCTCACCCTTTTGCTTCTTGGACTTAGGGGAAGAAGGGGGGGAGTTGGTCGTGGCAGCAGGCGGAGGCGCCGAGATTGATCCCTTGTTCTTGCTACTCTTCTTGGTCTTGGCCTTGGGAGGCTTGTTTCCGCATAGCTCATCCCAGTTTGGCAACTTGGTGGAATGTATATGGGTAGCATTCTCACCATCCTCGGCGAGCTCAGGGAAGAAGGGGGCCTCGGCCAAATAGGATTCGTCACATTCGAAAGGGGCCCTGGTCGCAGGGATTGTCATCGCTACCTCATGTCCCGCAGGACCGGCCACCAGTTTCACACACTGGTGGTACGTTGAAGGAACGGCCTTGTTGACATGGATCCAAGGTCGACCGAGTAGAAGGTGGAAGGCAGACTCGCTGTCTATTACGTGAAAAGTAGTGTCGCGACGGACAGTTCCGACCATGAGGTCGACAGTGATATGGCCGAGGGTCGACTGGGGACCCTGTCCAAAGCCAGTAATCCTGACGGGGTCACGGATGATTTTTCTTGGTGGAATGCCGGCCCGTTGCAAGGTGATGAGAGGTATGATGTTGATTGAGGCGCCACAGTCTACCAAGGCACGACGAAATCATGTGCCATTAACAGTACATTCTAAAAATAGTGGTCGATTGTGATGTTCGACCGGCGGTGAGTCTTCGTTTGAGAAGACTAAGGCAGTGGAAGGGATGTGACGTAATTCAGCCTGGGCGGCGAAGCATTCGGGACCGAGGCCAGTGGTGACCTCGAACAGGCAGTTGGAAAGATAAGTCCGAGCGGCGGGTGAAAACCCCATTTCATCAAAAAAACTTTTGATCTTCGTCATCTGTCCAAAGGAAGGCATCGGCTGCTTAGCTGGATGAGGCATGTCCGTTGGCATGGGCTCCGTCGGGGCTTCGGGGATTACAGGCTCGACATGGTTAGTGACAGCCGTAAGGACCTGGTGCTCCCTATTGTTGCGATGAGGTGGGTAGGGATCTTTGCGCACATCGTTGTTTTTCCGTAGCTGTAGGTCGCCCGACGCTACCTTCCTTGCAAAGATGGTTCGCAGTGCATTACAACTCTTGAGCGAATGGCCAAGGGCTCGATGGAAAGGACAGTAGTTGGGTCTGGTCTTTTCTTCATCCGTGATGTTGGTTCGCATTGGTGGTAGTTGGAAATTTTTGTCATGCGCCACCCATTCCGCCAAGAGCTCCTTCACTGTATTCAGATCACATGGATAGTCGGGTGCAGGCTCCTGTTGCCTTCGCTTGTAGGGGCGTCGGTCCCCATCTGGGAACTGACGCTTGAAGCCGGCATAGATGTTGTTGTTGTTGCTGTTGCTGCTACGCTGAGTGATGGTTGTGTCTGCCGAGGCCAGTAGTGCATTTTGCGGTCGAGGCTTCCACGGCTTGACAGGACCAACCGTCTCGTAAGTCCGTCGGGCTGTTTCCTTGAGGTGTCCCCATGACCTCAGTTGTAGGTTCTCGATATGCACCCGGTAGATGTCAGTCATATTTTTTATGCATATAGGAACCAACGTTTCGTCCTTGCTGAAGTCCGTGCACTCAAGGCATTTGAGATGAAAGCGGTGCAGGTACTTATTCAAGTCTTCCCCTTGGTTCTGGCGAATGCCCGCAATGTCAACAATAGTCACGCGCTCGGTCTCGTAATGGAACTTGTCTAAGAACAATCGGACCATGTCATTCCAGGTGTGGACAGTCCCTGCAGGGATCTGGTGGTACCAAGTGTAAGCCAAGCCTGTAAGGGACTTGTGGAATTCTCTCAACTTTAAGCCGTCTCCCGTACCATACTGCTCCAAGGAGCTTGCAAATCTTGTCAAGTGCTCACGGGCATTGCCCTCACGTCCGTTGAAGAGCACGAAGTTTGGTTGCTTGTACTTGAGGGGGTAGGGTGTGATTGTGGTATCGTTGGAGTACGGGGCGTGTCCGGTCAGCCGGGTTGAGGAGTCTGGTTCGGAATTCCTCGACAGGTGATTGATAAGGGCTTCCAAGTCCGACCGAGTAACATAGTTGGAGGATGGTGCCTCATTACCGCTCAAGGGACGATGACTACCTGGGACGTCACGAGCCCCCGAGCCCCCAGACGGGGGTAGCTTGATGAACGGGAACATGGGAGGGTTGGTATAGTGCAGGAGCTGGCAGGGGCAGTGGTGCAGGGGCATGAGTAGGTTGGCGGGACATGTCCACCACTTGGCCGGTGGTTTGGTGCCGCTCAGGTGGATAAGGATTAGGTTCCATCTCGATGGAGTCATGAGTTTCAGAAGAGCTTATTGCCTGGACTGGACGGGATGGCATAACGGTAGGGAGAATCTGCTGCAACACTGGCCCGAGATCCGTGTGCAGCCTGCGGGGTGGTACTGCGGAGGGAGATGTATTAGCTACTGGTGGCGAGGGTGTCGCGAGTCCTACCGCCAAGGGTCTGGATACTTGAGGCGGTGGTGGTCGTGACACTTGGGCCTGGGTGACATCAAGAGCTGGCCCAGGTCCTGCAGGCTGGATTGATGGAGCGGCCTGTTGCGAGGTCAAGGCTTGGATGGATTTTTGCATCTCCATAATGGCCGACATCAGAGTGGCCTGAGACTCCTGTAGATTGGCTATGGTAGGGGTGAGTTGCTGCATGGCCGTATTGACAAGCACTTCCACATCAGGGGCAGCAGCTGGAGGTTGATCTCGGACAGGTGTGCTACTAGTCCCCTCTTGGTCGTCAAGGTGGGCTCCTTCTCGTATAGTCGTGATGAGGCCTTGGCTGGTAGCCCTCGTAGCTTTTCGTTGTATAGGCATGATGCCTAAGTGATGAAGATAGGCAAACTGCAGTACGATGCTCACCTCCCCAGCGGAGTCGCCAAAAATGATGCCAAGGAAAGTGGGTTCGTACCTACGTGGAGGTGCCACAAAGGCTGCAGTCCGCGTCAGCTCCAAGTATGCCAAATGAGGGACAGCAAGGACGGAGTAAGGGCCGAGAGCAAGGCTTCCCAGACAGGTCGTGAGGAGTGGCAGTGCCGCGGAGACAAGGTTGAGACGAACAAGACCGGTAGTCGGTGATCCAAGTCAAGGTGCAATGCTATGATCCGAAATTATGTTTATCTCTCTAGAATCCAAGAGCTCCCAAATTCTAGAGTGAGAAAGTGATGTTTTTAGAATGGCTCCCCAAAAGTCCCCCTTTTGAGTTGTAAAGGTTCACTATTTATAGGAAACAGTGTGCTTATGTCATACAGTGCCACATGTCGTCCCCTGGGAGTGACACGTCACCAGAGGGTCCCAAAATACCGATTTTCCGTTGGACTGCCGGTTCCCAAATTCGCGTTACCTGTCCCGCACAGCGTCGCTCTACCTGTCTGAGAAGACTGACCACGCCGCAGTAGCATTGATCAGAGTAAGCCCGTTGCCCCAGCCACCAATCCAAGCCCTTACTGAATCCCACAAGATGCGTCAAGAGACGCATAGATAACCTGGCAGTGGTGAGGGTTACCCCAATGGCCGACTGCCAGGCGGACTAGGCGCGATGCCCTCCGGAGACCTGCTCCCGTCTCGGAGTGACCCGAGGGTCATTGTCCTGATGGTGTCGATGATCGATGGGAACATGCATGGACATGGTTGCAACTCAGTGCTGAGAGCCTGTGGCGAGGGTCCTTGTGCCGGAACCCCCCTTCGTGATTATGACGACGATGGCTGTAAGGTTGTGAGTCCATCTCATGACAGCAATGACTATAGGGTTGTGAGTCCATCCTGTTGCGAGGGCCGGAGCCCCCCGTGGTTGTGACGGCGATGGCTTTAAGGTTGTGAGCCCATCCCGTGGCGGCGATGACTATAAGGTTGTGAGTCCATCCCGCTGCGAGGGCCGAAGCCCCCCCCCCCCCCCCCCGGTGATTGTGACGGCGATGGCTTTAAGGTTGTGAGCCCATCCCGTGGCAGCGATGACTATAAGATTGTGAGTTCATCCTGCTGCGAGGGCCGGAGCCCCCCCGTGGTTGTGACGGCGATGGCTTTAAGGTTGTGAGCCCATCCCGTGGCATGTAACATGATTGTGGCGCGTGGGCGCGGTGCCTACAGCACGAGACATTGATTGTGGCGCATGGGCGCGATGCCAACGGCATGAGACAATACCTGGTGTCGGGGGCACATATCATGAGAAAGGCGCACGGGCGCGGCGACGAATGTCGCGGAGACGGTGCATGGGCACGCGTCGGGTGTCTCGAAGATGGGATTTGAGCTGAGTGTACCTGTCATAACAAGATGATGAATGCAACATGTAGTAATGACAAAGTTGGAAGTGATGGTATGCGGTCGTCGTACGACGGACGTCGCGAGGTTCATGCACGACGGACGTCGCGAGGATGGTGGATGAACATCCGCAAGGTGATGCACGACGGACGTCGCGAGGATGGTGTACGAACGTCCGTAAGGTGATGCGCGACGGACGTCGCGAGGTTGATGGACGAACGTCCGTAAGGTGATGCACGACGTACGTCGCGAGGTTGATGCACGACGTACGTCGCGAGGTTGATGTGCGATGGGCGTCGCGAGGTTGATGGATGAACGTCCGTAAACATCGCGGAGGTGCAAAGACTTGAGAAAACAAGTGCGCGCGAGGGGGAGGTCATAGACCAAAACATGGGGGAAGGCCAAGGCCACCACCCTTGGGGAGGCCGAGGCCGACCCCTTGGTGAGGCTGAGGCTGACCCTAGGGGGTGGCCAAGGCCGATGGCCAACTCCCATGAAGGGAGGCCAAGGCCACTCCTCCTCCTAGGTGAACTTTGGGCGCGCCGACGGTAGGTGTTTTGATGGGCAATGACGAGTCCGGAAGTTGTGTTATGACAAGCGCGTCGACATGTAACATACCCGTGTGACGAACAAGGTGCCAAAGCCAGGTACGAAGTGTATGAAGCGATCAAAGTGCGAAAGAGACTTTGCACGAAGAGTGAACAACCGGGGGGGAAGGCCAAGGCCAACCCCTAGGGGAGGCCGAGGCCGACCCTATCGGGTTGGAGGAGGCCGAGGCCTACCCCATAGGGTTGGAGGAGGCCGAGGCCGACCCCGTGGGATTGGGGGAGGCCGAGGCCAACCCCATGGGGCTGGCCAAGGCCTTTGCCCCTTGGCCCCCTTGCTCGGTTACGCTGTCGGTCGATGACTCTGACGAATAGGTTCTCGTATGGTCCCGCGCGTGACAATCGCGCTCCCGTGGGTCACGTTAATACAAAATAAATTGCGCCTAAGTCACGCACAAGGCGCGTGAAGCGAAAAACGCACGTGATTCGAGCATGCTCGCGCTGACTGGATCGATGCGTTGGACGAACGACTGTTGCATATGCCGACGTGCTTGCGCGGAGCGGGACCCCTAGTGGGCCCCTGGGTCCAACCAGAATGGGTTGGGAACACATGCTAACCACGACCACATGGTCTAAGATACCTTTAGTCAACCCTTTCTTTGGGCATAATAATGTGTATCAGAAAGGTGAAGAACTCGTAACCTTTTAGGCGATTTCATCAGATCAGCGAGATCTTCCATGTTTTAGAAGTTTTCTTTATATATATATATATATAAGGAAGGGATAGATCGTTTCTATGAATACAGGAGTAAACAAGCTACTTTCCATGGACAATTACAAAATATAACCAAATCGACATAAAGCTAGAGTTTAAAAAGTGCGACAGAACAATAAAAAGATCCAAAAGTCAGATTGTAGACGTGATGTTGTTGACTTCGTCTGCAGGTGATGACAAAAGCTGCTCTAATTATCTTTAGCAATCTGGATCAAGTCATTTGTACAATAACAAACCTGAATAAAGCGATATTCTCTGAGAGCAAAAAGAACATCCTTCAAAAGTCCAGAATAACGAGCATCAGTTGTTCTAGATGTATGAATGACAAAAATAATAAATTTATCGTGAGTAAAGATAGATACGTGAAAAAGAGATAATCTGGTAAGTCAAAGAAGGCATGTAAGCAGGCTTTTGAGGCCCTTTTCTTTATGAGTATTAGTATAAAAATTCTTTGAAAAGAATGAAGGGGGGGGGGGGTAAAGAAGAATTATTTACAAATATGTACAGTACAAGAAAAAGGCTTTTAGCGACGGAAAAATCCGTCCCTAAAAGTTTAAAATCTGTCACTAAAGGTTTTAGCAACGGATATTCCGTCGCTTAAAGTCCCTCGTATAAAAGTCCTTTACTAGGGCGACGGAATTTTCAAATCCGTCGTCTAATATTGCACTTTTTGTGATGGATTTATTTATTAATTAGCGACGGAATATCCGTCGCTAATTATATTTTACGTATTTTAATTTATTTTATGTTTTGTGAATTTAGCGACGGAATAATTTTTTTGACGACGGAATGTTCCGTCGCTAAATAAGAGTTTTGGCTACGGAATATTCCGTTGCTAAAAAGTTGATAGAAGACACTTTTGGCGACGGAATTAATCCGTCGCCAAAAGTAAAAAAAAAATTAAAATATTTTTTTTATTTTTCTATTACCCAGACCTGTAATAAAAATTTCAATTCTCAACAACGCACAATAATCAATACACAAAGAAATATATACAATCAATTATAAAAAAATATTTATTATAAAAAATAGTCATGATGTACAAGCCGGGCGGGGGGAGGGGGGACAAGTTGGGACCGGGCACGAGAAGGGGCTCATCAGGGGTTGCCGAGTCCCAGATCTGGATCCTGCTGATCCGGGGCCGGCTCGGCGTGTCCAGCAGCAGTACCCTGCTGATCCTGCTCCTTGATCATTCTCAACACCACCGTAGCAATGCGCTGGATCTCCTCCTCGTCCAACGGATGCCGAGGAGCCGGTGTCTGTGCAGGGGCAGCGAGGGGTGAGGACGTTCCTATCACGGCACGAGCAGTCATGCTAGGCAGGCCGCGTATGCGGCCTTTCGGCCGATTGACGACCTCCAGCGTATCCGGCCATTCGGCCGATTGACGACCTCCAGCGTATCCGGCCATCGCTTCCACGCCCCAGTACTTGCACCCGTACTAGTGGACGTTGATGGCTGTCCGGACTGCTGCTCTGACTCCCTAAGCTGTTCATACGAAGCCTGCAAAAACAGTGATTTAAAGATATGTTAGGGCATTAATTAACGCAACAGACATTGAGGTAGTAAGAAAAAATTAACAACTTAATTAAACACATCGACTTACATCGATCCTCCAGGCAATATCCGAAACATAGTCGCCGGCCCAGCGCACCTCGTCCTTGTCCTTCTTCCGCACGTGTGTCTAATTATACGTCAGAGCTATGACCTCATCCTCCTCCAGATCTGGGTTCTGGAAGGCATTCATGTGTCGGACGATGTCGTGTGGCACTGACCCCCCCCCCCCCCCCGTGTGCGTCGGATCTCTGTTCTGTCTGTTCTCGGCTCCCATCTTACTTTTGGCATCCCAGCCTGGATCCGCAGCCCACTGATCTATCATATCCCCCTATACAGTCGGAGATATCCAATGTGGGGGATATGTCTTCATCTCTGACATTGGGGCACCATCGGGCAACATCTTCTTAGCCCGGTCCCGTGCGTCGTGGAGCTATCGGCGATGTGTCGGACGATGTCGTGTGGCACTGACCCCCCCCCCCCCCCCCCCCCGTGTGCATCAGATCTCTGTTCTGTCTGTTCTCGGCCCCCATCTTACTCTTGGCGTCCCAGCCTGGATCTACAGCCCACCGATCTATCATATCTCCCCATATAGTCGAAGATATACAATGTGGGGGATATGTCTTCATCTCCGACATCGGGGCACCATCAGGCAGCATCTTCTTAGCCTGGTCCCGTGCGTCGTGTAGCTATCGGCGATAATTCTTAGAGATATAAGAAAAGAAGGCTTGCCTCCCCAGTGCCTGATGATCAGTAGACTCAGTCAAATCGTCTCCAACACTTTCTACGTCTTCCGTGTCATCATCAACAACTTATTCTCCTACATGAAGTGTTGTTGGAAGAGAAAGATCGTCCTCCTCGTTGTTAACCTCAACAGGTAACGAGACAGGCTGTTGGTCGGCTTGAAAGGAGTCTACCTCACTGTCATATGTCACGGGAAATTTCTTGGACTTGATAACTGTATACCAATGAGATTTGGGATTGGCAACGTCCTCTGCGTAAAAGACTTGTGCAGCTTGACTAGCAAACACAAAGGGCTCGTCTGATGCAAGTCTTGCTTGACATTAACATCTACAATCCCTTGAGAGTTAACACGGATTCTTCTACTGCATCTGACATCGAACCACGTACACTTGAACATTACCAGGTGGTTTTGGGAACCCAGATATGTTAGCTCAACAATCTCACCTAGCTCTGTGTAAAAGTTCATGTAATTCTCAGCATAACAGTCGCCGTTGACCAAGACTCCACTATTTTGGGTTTGTTTTGTTGGATCATCATCTTTTACGTTAAACATAAACCCGTTGATGATATAACCTCCATGACAGGATGCTTGTTTGTTAGGGCCTTCAGTTAGTAATTTCAAGCAGGAGGCCACTGGTCTATCCATTGACTGAACCTATTGTAGATGACGGTAAAAATTAAGGATAAATCAGTATACTAATTGGCCATAGAACTGTATATAACACATAATATAATTTTGTTAAGGACTTACACGCCTTTTGAACCACTGTACAAATTGTGATTTTCGATGAGATTCAAGTCCAGCGGGATCAGTGATTAAAGATTCCGCATCGAACTCACTGCAAACCAATATAGTTGACTCGCTTATCACACACTTTCAATTATGTACAGCAATGTAAGTGAATTAAGACATTAACTTACTCAACGAATGCCGAAACTTCATCGCAATTTAGAAGGGCATATATTGTTGCAGCACTGTACTCTTCATCCGTTAGCCATCGAGTATACGTTCGGCCGAACTGACTACCAGACTGCTTAAATATTGACAATTGTGCAATTGAACCCTCAACTTGAGCCTTATTGCGGACTTTTTTCTTTAAATGGAACATGAACCTAGAAGTTTAGCGAATCGAGTTAGGTGGAATATCAATGATAACAGGTGTCGCATTAATGCAAACGAACAACTGTAACAATTTAAAGATTACCTCTCGAAGGGATACATCCACTGATATTGCACGGGTCCACCCATCTTAGCTTCATATGCCAAGTGAACAGACAGATGCTCCATTGAATCAAAGAACGAAGGTGGGAAGATTTTCTCCAGCTTGCAAATCGTCACCACAATGTTCTTTTCAAGCACTTCCATGTTACTCACCCGGATTGTAGAAGAACATATATCTCGAAAGAAATGAGATAATTCCGTCGGTAAAAGTCCATTTTCACCGACGGAATTTTTAGCGACGGAATTATTCTGTCGCTTAATTTTAAAAAAAAATCATCGAAAATTATAGAATTCTCTAAAATATTTAGCAACGGTTATTTTCGTCTTTAAAAGTCCGTTGGCAAATTCTTTTACCGATGGACTATTCCATCGGTTTACTTTTTTAACAAAGGATTTTTACCGACGGCAAAACCCGTCGCTGAAATATGTTTTAGCGACAGAAATACTTCTGTCGCTAAAAGTTCGTCGCTAAATCCATCTTTTCTTATAGTGGTAAAGGCTAAAATCGTGAGTGACAACATCAAAGTGGAAACCTAGAAAGGCTGATAAGGTGTTGAAAGGAGAGGTTTGAAGGAAGAAGGGTGATCTAAGATGTGGGGAGCATGGATTGAGAGGGTTTTTTAGTAGGGAAGAAGGTTTTCAAAAAGCAAGCCAGTACAGGTGGCTGAGAGTACGTCTCTGGTTTATAATACCTTCAATAGACCAGTCTAAGTTTTGAAAAATCACCAAATTTCTAGAAGTCCAAATTAGCCAAGAGAAACAAAAATTATATTACAAAGTCGAGATAAGCTAGAAGATGTTGATATGGAGAGCCAAGCAATAAGCCATTCCCAAAAAGTGGTGTGTTCAGAATTTTCTAGGATAGTTATATAAATCAAGCTCCAAACCGAAGTAATTACTGTGCAGGTGAGAAAGAGGTGGACTGCTGATTCCTCAGAGTCAAGACAGAGAGGGCATAGAGGGGCTTGGGTGATACCTAAATGATGGAGGAATTTTTTGGTTGGGAGCCTGTCAAGCAGTAGTTGCCAGAGAAAAAAAAATGAGAATTTGGATGGGAGATTTAAGGACCAAATGGCTTTCTAAGTTTTGTCTTAAAATATAGGTAAGGTTGAATGATGCTCCTCAAGACAAGAAGCTTTCTTGGTGTATATAGGCTGAGGAGGCTGAGGAGACAGAGAATAGAGTAGAAGGGTTGATATGCCATAAAGGAAGGTCATGAGATACTGAGAAAGGCAAGTGTATACCCACTATTCTATTGACAATTTGACGTGGAAAATATTGAGGATAAGAGAGTAATTCCACGTACCATCCAAGATAAGGTCAGAGACTTTGGAAATGTCAAGGGATCTAGGATAGTAAAGAGAAGTAGATTTAAGAGGATGATCTGGGATCCAAAAGTCTTTTCAAATGTTAACAGATTGACCGTCTCCGATTTCCCAAAAAATATTTTGTAAAAGGACTTTGAAGCCTGCTTGGAGACCTTTCCAGGCCCAAGAAGAGGTTCTGGAGTGGGAGGAATGAAGAGAGCCAAGTTTTCTTACAGTATTTAGATTGAAAAATTCTAGTTAAAAGGCAATCAGGTTGAGAAATGATTTTCCAGCTGGATTTGGCAAGAAGTGCAAGGTTAAAAAGTTGTGCCTCTTTATAACAAATGCCCCCAAGAGATTTGTTAGCACGAGTGATTGTGATTAATGTAGCCTAGATGCAAGAGCTAAAAAGCTTGGAAATTACGGGGAATTCTAGCTAGGGACCATGGTTGTAAAAGGTCTAGAAGGATAGGGGCATGATCAGAGACTTGGATGCCAAGATTTTGGATAGTAGCTTGAGGTAAAAGATTGAACCAGTCAACATTGGCCTTACCTTTATCTAATTTTTCCAAGGTACAGTATTCGTCGGACCTGTTGCTAAACCATGTGAAGGTTGGTCCTATACTAGGAATGTCAATCAATCTTAAATGGAAAATGAAGTCAAGGAAGGTAGGTCTACCAGGAATGACACAGGCGTGGGGCCCAGCCTTTTCAGAGGAATCGTTTACTTGATTGAAGTCACCAAAAATCAAAAGAGGACCCGAGTTAGACTTTAGAATGGAAAAGATGTGAGACCATGTGTCCTTGCGAGCTGGGAGATGAGGGTGACCATAAATAAAGCTCCCCACCATTCAAGACCAGAGGGAGGAGAGATTTTGAGCAATAAAAAATGCCTATCAAAGTGAACAGAAGAAATAGACCGGTTAGAGTGCCAGCCAATCCAGAGACCACCGCTAGAGCCATTTCTCAAACCAGAGGAGGGTAGCGGCTTAGCACCAGAGGAGGCAGAAAAAAGCGAGAGAAGAGGTAATTTACATCAGAAGTAGGAAGAAGATTTTCTTGGGAAAAAATTAAGTCTGGGTTAAATTTTTTTGATCAAATTTTTTGTTGTGCGAACCTTTTGGGAATGACCAAAGCCCCTAGGGTTCCGCTGAGAAGTTGCGTTTAGGGTGAAGGGGTTGTGGGGGGACAACATCCAAAATCCAGGAGAGAAAAGGAAAAGGGGAAGGGGAATCTAAGGAAAGACGGCATGTTATTTAGAAGAAGGAAGGCAAAGATTAAAAATGTTTTTTTTTGTTTACGGAAATTATAAATGAAATTGGGGGAGGGGGAGAAGCATAAAAGTAATACAGGCAAGTGTATGAAAGCAAGAATCGAAAAAGAAGAGACGAAAAACCTTTAGTGGTGCCTGAGAATTCAGAGTGGAAGTCAGATGGAACAGTGATGAAGGAGCAAGACTTAGAGGAGAAAGAGATTTTCTTTGAAGAAGAACGAGAAAGATCTAAGTCTTTAAGGGAATGAAATTTGCGCTTTTTGAGAATCAGAGTCATAGAACTCGTCTTTTCACTATCATATGAAAGGGGAAAATGGTTGCTTGGATAGGAAGATACAAGAGGGAGGGTGAGACTTAAGTCCAGAGTAATCAGATTCATCATACTCAAAATACGAGGCTTTACAAGTGAAAAATAGAGTCAAAGTGTTGCAATGGTTAGGAATATGAGGGGGTTAATGTTAAGGTGGTTAGTTGTTAAACAAAAAGGGTCAAGGTAAAAGAGATGGTGTAGGTAAGAGGGGGAAGGATAGGGCTTAATATTATGGTCTAAAGAACCGAAGTTGCAATTGATTGGGGATGGGTAAGGATGAGGAAATGTGTTATCCAGAATAATGCACGTAGCTTGATCACGAAGGTAACGTTCTAACGAGAAGGGGGTTGTCAATTTGCATGAATTAGGCACCGAGAAAGCATCCAAAAAGCGAGTAATATTAAAGGGGCAGGGAGTGCGGGTGATAAATTGAAGGAAAAACAACAGCAAGTGTGGGGTAATGGGATGGGGAGCAGAACGTGAATACAGGGAAAGGTTATTACATGGAAGATAAGGTATTAAGTAATCATAGCAATTGAAAAAAGAGAAATCACATGGGGGTAGGGGAGTGGGCTAGCATTAAATGGTAAGAGTTAAAGTAAAGTCAGGTAGATGTGTACCTGGTGAGAGAGGCAGATAAGAAGACATGAGAGTTAATGCTTGAGTGGACTTCCCCTTTCCTTTAATGGATGTCGGCGTGTCAGAGAGCAAGTTGTGGTAGGGAGCTTTGGGTGCTATGGGGTTAATTAACTCATGTGGTAGGAGAATGTCAGCTTTGGAATTGAGTCCATGTGAAGTGCATATTGATTTGAAACTACGTGCGGTGGGCCCAGTGACAAAAGATGCTTTCTTTTTATCTTTTTGGATGTGAGAGACTTCTTAGAGCTCAGGTGCTTTGCTAATAGCTGGTGCAGCCTTCGAATTTTTTGCTTTGATAATTCACACGAGTCAGAGGGCATGATAGTGAGGACGTCAAACTTTTTTTCTAGCTGATAAAAACAAGTCTCTTTGCACACGTGGTCGTTGAAGCTTGTCTTGAGTGCCAAGATATCATCATGCATGGGCACGTCTCTGGGAGTAACTTCCATAGGAACTAAGTTTGCAGTTTTTCTTTTTTTTTTTGTGGCAGTGCTTGCGTTTGGATTTAAGCCTTGAAGTAGCTTCATCATCAAAAAAGGATCCTCGAGGGCCACAGATAGAGACGTTATCACTGTATTCAAATTGTGGATGGGGCCTTTTGGAATTTTGATGGTTACCGTTGGAGTGGAAAGAGCTAGCAGGAGAATCAGAATTAGGTGATGGAGGTTTTTCTTGGTGGAAACGGGGCCAAAGAGAGAGTTGTAAATCTCAAAACGAGAACAACACTAGTGGTGAATATTTGCTAGCCCTCTAATATCTGCGTTGTAGAGAGGAATTCTATCTTCAATAAAATGATTGTACAATTTAGAACAATAGAAGTCCGAGGTTCTTTGGCGGAGGTGTTAAACAATAACTTAGGATCATGTCGACAATGATGGTATGAATGACCCACTATTCAACAGCAATAACAAACACGTAAGATCTTTTCATATTGAAATTTAATCCAAACTATCTTACCTGATGTGAGCTTCAGGTATATGCTAGGCATGAGAGGTAGACCCAAATTTATGCGGATGAGCATTCGGAAAACATCCGATTTGTGCTTGATACTTTCAATCCAATGTAGACAGAGCGGTTGACCTATGGCTTTTGCGAGAGATTCAGCCAATAGAGGGCTTTTGTAGTCACTTGGTATCGGCCCCGTGCGAACCCATAAATCGACATATTGGATGGAGACTTCACTAAAAATCATTCCAGGGTTCCAAAGATTGGGGACCAGAAGAGTACCCATGATGTTCCAAGGACTATTGCAGTATACAAGACGTGCGACTTCAAGAGACACAAAGTGGAAAAGTGTGATTTCTATGAGTAGCATTACCTGTGTTCGGCCTCCGCAAAGCCAGCGGTTGTTAAGGAAAGATTACGTTCAGCTTCAGTGAAAGTTTTCTTGTCAAAGATTTTTCCAACTAGAAAATATGAGAGGATTTCTCTAGTTTCTGTCATGTTTTAAAAAGTGGGTTTGATGATGGGTCCTTGACGGGAAGGGAGCTCGAAACATGGCAGGGCAAGGCTTAGCTGGTTGGGTGGTGTGGGATCAGCAGGTGTATAGCCTAGGGAATGCATATGGAAGTTAAGGGTATGAGGAGCTTTAGTTGTGGGAAGAGAGGGAAAGGGGAAAGCTGCTTCTCCGATGAATATTTATTTGATGATGGGTCTTAAATAGGAAGGGAGCTGAAGGCACATTGGGATAAGGTTTAGTTGGATTGGTGATGGGGGATCAACAGGTGCAGAGCATGGGGATGCATGGAAGTTGAAGGTAAGAAGAGGTTCAGAGGGAGAGGGGGGAAAGCTACTGCTTCTCAGACGAAGAAGATGTACTTTTTCCTTGTGATGCCTTTGTTTTAGAAGTTGAAATGCATATATCACACCAAAATTTCTAAAACACTAGTAATTTACATCGTAAATACGACTGTGCCCTTAAAGTTCTGAGTTATAAGTTGCAATTTCAATAAATTGCTACTATTTCAGAACCTTATGAAACACTATGCATGTCTCCACCGTAGGCCGCCTCTCGTCCTTGCATTGAATTCATACAGATGTTACTGTTGCTCTAGATTCACTACTATTACCTTGACATTCAAGTAAAGTGCTAGAGGTTTTTAAAACTTTAGTTGCTTAGAATTTTGATTGGGAAAATGACAAATGACCATGCTCATGTATTTTGGATCTACGGGTCAACCCGCTCTAGTATTAATCTTGACAATTGACCCCCTAACCTATCAACTTAGTGCAATTAAGGTTTATTGTCAAAAATGACCTGTAAAAAGACACAATTATCCATCCTAACTCTCATTCCTTATCTTTTTCTTCCTCAATGATGGAGCGCGACAGTGGTGGGCAAAGGGAGGGGTAGTGGTACGATTGGCGATAGGGGTGGAGGGAGGTAGGGGGAAATGGTTCAGATGGTGCAATAGGCGTGGGGGCAGGCAGGGTGCTGGTTCTAGGGGTTTTTTTTCTCCTCCCTTTTACATAAAAACTTGGCATTTTAGTGAAAGCTAGGCATTTTTGGAATATCAGTCCAAATTTACCCAGGTTGCAATTAGCCATAGATAGGGCTGTATACGAACCGAATTCGAGCCGAACATGGCCGTGTTCGTGTTCGTATAGTTCAGGTCACGTTTGAACTCGACTTGAATTCGTATAAGTGACTGAAATGTTCGTTCGAACTCGGTTCGTGAAACCTCCCAAAAGTTCGGGCTCGGCTCGTTCATTTAACCTATACAAACCGAACTCGAGCATTGTAAGCTCGTTCTTTTTCTGGTTCAACAAAACCAAAAAAACCCAGATCTGAAACTTCAAATATTCAAACCAGTCAAAGTTGGAAAAAAAACAATTAACATGAAAAATGACAGAAAGGTTGGACTCGCAGATTGTTGTTGACCAAATCACGAGAAATGCAGCGATTCAATAGTTTTTAACGAGCCTCTGGATCTTTACGAAGAACCGAACCACATTGAGAAGTGCCTGCCATGTGTGTGATGGTTTGTGCGTGAGTAGACTCTGGGCATGTTCGTTGTCGAGGGAGGTGATGCCTTGCTGGTTGCACCACTGAGCTAGGGAGGCACCCCCGACTATTGTGTGTTAATGTGTGTGCGTGAGAAAGAAAGAGAGAGAGGGAGTGTTTGACGCGAGAGAGAGAGAGAGAGAGAAGAGACATTAAGAAAATGAAAAGGAGAAGACATCCACATAGGTGCGGCTAGAACTAAAATGAGGTAGGTTTGGGAGAATAAGGGTATTAGGGTTTTTTTGGGGGGGGGGGGGGGGTGGACTTGGGCTTGGCTTATATTTTGGTTTATAAGTGGGCTTAGATCTTTTAGCTAATTTTATTAATTTTAGGTTATCAAGTTTTCTAAGTTTATTTTTCATAGATATATTTATAATTACGTATGTCTTACTTATAATATAATTAATTTATTAAACGAACACTATATGTTCACGAACACAGTCGTGAACATTTTTAAATGTTCATGTTTTGTTCGTTTAATAAATGAGTTCTAAAAAATTGTTCATGTTCTGTTCATATAATATACAAACGAACATGAACGAGCTTTTCAGGGAACAAACTACGAGCTGTTCGTAAACAACTCTGTTCATTTACAGCCCTAGCCATAGATGAGAGGGATCAATTGTCAAAATTAATACTCGAGGTGGTCAACTAGCAAACCCAAAATACATGAATGGGTCATTTGTCATTTCTCCTTTCAATTAAAGGGTTGTGACCTTTTAATTTTGACATCTTTTGATAGAAGAGGATGATAAATGAAATAAGCACTAATAGAACTATCTCTTCCTGAATTTCTTCCCCACTATATACCTTGCGCAATTGATCGGGCGAGTTCCAAGCTTTCATATAGTCTTGTATCAAAGTGAATGCCACTTTGAGCCTTTGAGTTATTGGGCCATTATTCCTCATTAAAACCTATATGAAAGAGTGACAACATCATTCTAAGTTTGCAGCTTTCATTCGTGTCTCTCACAGGTCATCAGTTCTTTCACTAATTACTCATCTATTTTGTCATATGTGTTTTATGTGTTCTATGAAGCTTGTTTTCAAATCTGATTTCAATTATCATCATTGGAGTTTTCAGAAAGCTTTAGTTGCAAAAATTGGATTTTTCTAACATAAGTAACCTTTCTTGCAAACAAAAACCTAATCCAGGAGCTCGAAATTATACCCTGGTTATGAAGAGTTTTTTTCCCAAAACACTACTAGCTTTGTGAAATTGCAGAGTAAAAGGGACAAATGTCAGTTTTTAGCTACGATATCAAAAGTTAAAAACACAGTTTGCTGTCATAATTCGACAAAAATATTGTTGTTTAGGATACTTGGGGTTTTTTTTGAGCCTAATCGAAGTCGGTCTAACAGATACCATGTATAATGTGGGCTGAGATTGTGCACACCGCAGCCTTTGGACATTCACAGAGACCTTGAACATTAGGCAATCGTGCGTGTGTTTCTGTGGCCCCTAGCCAGCCCAAATCGTGGTGGTGTTTTTGTCTGAAAGTTTCCTCCAAAATATTCAGGAGCAATAATTTTGGGATTTTACCAAAACACAAAAGTAATTTAACAGTCAAATTAAAAAAAACAATCAAATTGAAAATTGAAGTTCGACTCACATGTCAAAAACAATCAAGGAAAACAGTTTAGAAAACAACGGTTACATGGTAGCTCTCGAATTACCGTTTTTACAAGATTGCACCTCACTTGGGATCCCCATGTCTACCATTTAGGAGTAAAGTGAAGTAGGAATCTAGGGCACACGCATAAATCAAGTAACTTTGAATGGCACACGGCACACCAATTTCAAGGTTGAGACATTCAGAGTCATTCAGTCCATGTATACACACGTGCATCCATGTTATCAAAGACGGGCCTAGGCACTAGAGTTATCAAAGGCGCACCTAAGTGTAAGGTGCACTCCATGCGCCTCGCCTAGGCCCCTTCAAAAAGACACACACCTAGACGCCAGGCACAAGGCGCAAGCGGTGGTGAAGGCGCAAAAAAAAATCCAAAAATCTTAATTTTTTATTTTTGCATCGTATTATAATCTCAACCATTCAAAATTTTTAATTCTTTGTTTCATAACATAATAAATCAATAAATAATTCACAAAAAAAAAAAACTAAAACCCCAAATCCTTAATCAAAATCGATTCTCTTATTGTTGTTCATTGTGCTAGCGTTCCGTCTCCAATTGTTATTCTCTTTTAAGTAAATCTACTCCTTCACTTCACCTTATAGACAAAGAAGATGAAATTGATGATGAATCTCTATCAGAATTGGAGCCTATGATTCCCTTTTGAGGAAACCATTGTTACCTTAGCACTCACTAATGATGAGGATGACGTTGTTATAGTCGCTTAGGATTAACTACGGGTGTATTTGACAACACAATTAAGCACTTAAAACTTAAAGTGTTCAATGATTTTCAATTAGGTGCGTTTGATAACACTAAATCTTCTAGCACTTAAAAAATGAATTCCTATCAAAAATAGATTAAAATTTTAAGTCAGGTTGAACTTACTTCTTATTGGATATGAAACTTTTCTCGTGTTGAAAATTTATTAAATTACCATGTTCTGAATTATTTTAGATTCTATTAGTTTAATGCACTAATTTTAAGCCTAGGCCTGTGCCTTACGCCTAGGCTTCAGGGACTCTTTGCGCCTTAGGTGCGTCTGCGCCTTTAATAACTATGGCTTAGGCGCAAGGCACAGGGAGTGCGCCTCGCCTAGGGCAAGGCTCAGCTCTTTCAAAAAGGCGCAGACCCAGCAGCAAGGCGATAGTGGAGGCGCAAAAAAAAACTCAAAAATCCTAGTCTTTAATTTTTGCATCGTGACATCATCTCAACAGTTCATTGTCTTAGATTCTTTGTGTTTTACAATATAATAAATCAATATCTAAATCACAAAGAAGTCTAAAACCCCAAATCTCCAATCAATCGACTCTCCTGTTGTTTTTAATTGTGCTAGCAGCATCCCGTCGCCAATTGTTGCTCTCTTTCAAATAAATCTACTCTTTCATTTCACCTTATAGAGAAAGAAGATGAAATTGAGGAGGAATATCTACTAGAATTGGAACCTATGATTTTCTTTTGAAGAAAGCATTGTTGCCTTAACCCTCACTAATAATGATGGAGATGATGTTGTCATGTTCATTTAAGATTAACTACTTCTCATCAGATTTGAAATTTTTTCTAGAGTTGAACATTTGTTGAATTGCCATATTCTGGATTATTTTATGTGATTTTATTTGTTTAATGTACTAATATCTGTTTATTTTATTTGCGCCTCAATTTGAAAAGGCGTGCTCTTGCCCTTTGGCCCTTGCGCCTTGGGCGTAGACTCTAGGGGCTCTTTGCGCATTAGGTGTGCTTATGCCTTTAATAACTATGATGGTAATACACACTATGTTAAGGATGGCCAAGAAAAAGAAAACGAAGTGATGAATATCTTAAGACCAATTACCAAAAGATGGTAGACTATGATATACGGAGTATTATTTTTTGCTCCGGCAGATGCAAGGGCGGAGCCACCCCATGACCAAGGGGGGCCATGGCACAACCCAAAATTTTGAAAAGTTTCTTTTCAAATTTCTAATAATGGATAATTGTATTTATTATATTTATGAAAATAATATTATATTGTAAAGTTAATGTATTATGATTTTATTTTATTGTGTTTTTTGAGTTTTTGTGCCATCGACATTCATAATATTTATCTTTCTCGTTCCCTTAATCCATCTTCATTCTTCCAAATTTCAAATTTATTATCTTCGTATTACAAGAAACACGAAGTGATCAAGATTAGTTCTTTTTCTTATTCTAAATTCTTATAGTTTGTTAACTTATATTCAATACAAGTAATAATTATTGTTGACTAACCTTCACAACTTATATAAGTCACTATGAATAGTGAAATTGAGCAATCTATTTTACACTTAATATATTCAATAGTGACGCGAATTCTTTTATGATAATCATCAATTTTTTTTATTACCTTTTTTGGTTCCCCAATTGCACTTCCTAGATCCGCCCTGAGCAGATGCATTGGATCGAAGACCGGTAAGACGTATTTGGTTAGCTTTACGGAGTGGCAAATTAGGTGACTGCTATATCATCGTCGGTTGACCCATTCTTGGCCCTAGTTTTACAAAATGTAAGTGAACCGATTTGCGGACCTTTTAGTAGAATAGGATCCCTCACTTTCGGCTTTTCTTAGTTTGCATGGAGAATTTGGATAGCCACAAAAGGCTTCACTGTATAGATGTGCACCCTTAATAATAGTGTAGATGATTAGCTTAATTGCAGGTGTTAGTTAGTTCAGCCAGTAGAGTTCTTTTTTTCTTTTTGGTTAAAAGTCATTTTTTTATCAAAGGTCCTTGTATTTAATTAATAGCTCAGTAACTATTTACGGCTTTACAACTCAATCAATTGTTGTACAATTGTTCTAATGAGATATACAAATAACAAATAACAAGAGAATTAGCCTACTTCCTTTAGTATTCTCTGTTTTTCCAATCCCCATGCTTGACATAGCCTCAGATTCCTCTCAGTAATCTGAGCTTTCTTCTAGCTATACATTGGTAATTTGATCCATTGTTGTATCATACACAAGCATTCCTGCACTGTGGCATATTTCTCCTCAAACACTCTAGCATTTCTTTCACACCATATTCCATATTCAGTTACTGCTAATGCTAGTTTGCAAAGCTTAGCTTTCAGACTTTTGCCTCTAAACTTCCTGCTTGCTTCTTATAAGAAAGTAAGCCAAAATTCCATAGGCAAGTTACATTCCAGTCTGGTAAGGATTCCTTTCCACAGCTCCTGTGTATATGTACAAGTGATAAATAGATGGTCAATAGTTTCACTATCTCTGTTACATAGGACACATGTGTCCTCTTGAGTAATATTGCAAGCTTTGAGTTTATTTTTTGTTCTTATTCCTCCTTTGCAGTGTAACCATAGCATCGTTGCACATCTTGGGATATTCCCTGAGAACCAAACCAGTTTCCACCGATGCACTACAGGAGCTTTGGTTAAAAGTCATTTTACTCCATCAAGCGCAAAAACATCACATCCTCAACAATTATATACAATACAATCGATCAACATCAGCTACATTGGTTCTTCTCAGTTACTTGTCTGTTCCTGTCATGGTATCACCACATTAGCATCAATCACCCAGGCATTGCTTAGGTTTTGGTTCACAGTTATGGCTGGATCTCTCTTCCAGCTGTAGACTATACTTTGCTCGATTACATGTATACATCCCTGTACATTGTTTTGTTCCTCTGAAAGATTCTGGCATTTCTTTCTTGCCATATCCCATAGATTACTGCAGCCACACATAATTTGCCTAGCCTAGCTCTGAAACTTTTTCCTCTGAACATCTCAGCAGCATAGTTACAGAACTGAGGCCAAGATAGTAGGGGCATTTGCTTCTGTGATTTGTCAAAAGCTAATATCCCAAGACCAGTTGCAGATGAAAATTGGGCAAATGGATGATTCTCAGTTTCAAAATGAGTCAAGCACACGATACAGGTATCATCTTGGATGACATTCCAAGCTTTCAGTCTTGCCATGGTTTTCAGTCCACCTTTACACAATAACCACAAGATCATTGAGCATTTAGGAATATGTCCATTAAACCATATGAGTTTCCACAAAGGATCTGGGGTGCCTTTATTTCTAATCCGTTCCCAAGTACAGTTTTTATAGTGAATATGCCGCTTGGGTGCAAAGCCCATAGGAGTTTATCAGGTAACTCTGTATTAGGTGGAGGTAAGGTAGTCAAAATAGAGTTCATCAGGAAGATGTTTGTAAAGAGGTCTTTGTCGACTACGGTGTAAGGAAAAGAAGAAACTGGCGAATGAGCCACGGTTGTAGTCAAGTGGCAAGGTTTTCTCCCTTTTTGTATTGTGATAAGTCACACGTTTGATCTTATGGAGGGCGGGCTAGTCAGGGCAAGAGATTTTGCTCATTGTAAGCAAAAAAGACGAAGAAAAACCAAGGAAGTAACTTATATTTGAAGCCAACTACTATCTAGAGATTATTAGTCGCTAGCACAAACTCAGAAGATTTCATACACAAAATCTCTAACACCACCAAAAAAGCTGAGTAGATTTCTTTTTCTCTTCTACTATACAATTCTGCATAACATGTATTGGAAGACTAACATTTTGTAAGAAAGGCCTGGGATAGATATATCTTGTATGATCTAGTAAAAAGTCCTACCTGTGCACAATCAAGTGATTTGTTGTCTCATCGATAAAACTGAGTTTAACTTCCACATGTTTTACTGAGGCTCTCGGACTACCAATAATATGAGAAATGCTGTAATGAGAAGATGAGGAGTGTCATTTGGCATGCCCGAGGCTGCTGAGCTAGAAGAGGGGTTGGAAGGTCCTGAACCAAAAACTGTCGCGCCGTTTGAATTTGTTGTGTTTAAGACCGATGAGCTTGTGCTGCAAATTCACCCTACTGATCAGAATTCATTCATTTACGTCTCTGTACCAACCTTGCAAAGTAAAGTTTATGATGATACGAAGATAGATAAGGTAACGAATATTCACCTAGTGGAAGGAAATTGACATGAACCAGAACCTGCAAAAGAAGAACTGCCAAAAGTGAGTGGAATATCATTGAGAGTACCTCGAAGAAATTACTAGACAACAGACATTGATTTGTTTTGTTCGTACACGTTAAGTAAAAGTAATTTTCCTTGTATGTTTTCTACCTACTTCAATAAACTTAGCTACTAAAAGTTCCGCTGCATATCTTTTCCTTTGTTTAAATGCATACACGGACCAAAAGAAACCTCAGGTTAGATGGAAGAAAAGATTAGTTGACTAAACTTGCCCTTTAATGATTCCTCAGAAACTAAAACTCTTTTGCAGACCATTTGTAATCATTCTTGTAGCCATTAAGTCAGTCCTACTCTATGACCATGTAACACATTTTTCAAAAGTGCACGGTGAGTTCACATTATGTTATTGCTAATTGAGAAAGTATCTTACTTGGGTCAGTGCTAGTGGTAACAGCAGTACCACCGAAATTACAGCTAGTCGGTACCGGATTCTTCTGATAGTAGCTGTTGAATGCGTAAGAAGCATGGTCATGGATCGAGTTCGGGTTGTAACAGCTGCCACCGGCCTGAATAGCCGAACAATCAGCACCACCGTAGCCACAAGCATAGTCTAACGCAACTTGTAGTGCAGTTTGGGAGGCGGATTGGCTAGCAACACACCAGCTTCCACTTGCAGCTCCTGGAGAGGTGGAGGTGGGTGTCATTGCTGGATTTGTCGTGGCGGGTAAGTTGGGGACCGGAGTTGCTGGATTCACCATTGGGTTTGTGGTGGTCGGAGTATTAGGATTTGTCGTGGGAATGGTTGTTATAGGGGTTGTGACATCCATTTGTCTAGTGGAAATGAACTTGTCGAAGGGTAAACATTTCTCTACATTGTGTTCATTTGCTTCTTTCTCTGAACCTGCAACTAAAATCAGGATCAGTTACTTCCTTTAACTATTCCACAATGATAACTTCATGTCGTTATACCAGATGTCCCACGGGGGCAAAATTATGGTATGCTGTCATAGACCCAGAACTAAAGGTGTTATGATTACGAATTTAAAGGAGTCCCTTTTGCTATTTCATCCAGTATATATGTGTAGGTGAAAATTGTGACAACCAGCGTAAAACTAGTCGCATTACGCACAAGAGTCTAGATAAAACTGTCAAATTCTGATGTTCTTCATGAACAAGAGTACGTCTTTAGCAATCTAATTAAAATTGAAGGATAAAGGGCAATTTGATGGACCAAAATAGCACTTCACAAAACTTAAACAATTAGATGGTAATGATAAATCATTCCATACTCGCTGTAACACAATGACATTGATTATAACAAAGGAAATGAAAGACAATTTCACATGAGTCAATCTTCATATGATTCATTTTTTCAAGCATAGTCATTGCAAAGCAATGCCATTTGTATGGAGAACATGTGTAAACTGATAAAGAAATTCCTTAGGCAAAATCACAATCCTTGTTTTTCAATTTGCAAGTGATTGTAGGATTCAAATCCAAAGGGATATAACGGAAAGAGAAGAAAATTTCAAAAGCTTACAAGCCCAAGCATCTCAGAAAGAGAAAGGAAAAAGAAGGAAAGCATTTGGGAGTACAATTCCATTGCATCAGAGAATCAGATACCCATTTAAGAAAAGATACATGAATGCAGAAGATAGGGAAAAAAAAAAACAGCAGTTAAAACACGGCCAAGAAAGTCACCTGAACACAGAACAAAACCCAACAGAAGGAACACAAGACCATGGACAACCCTTCTATCCATCAACTTCAAACTTCTTCCTCTGTTTTTCTACCTCTGCTTTGAACAGTGAAATGCTTAAAAAAGTTCAAACTAACTAGAGAAGCATCATGACCTCGTTGAAAAGAAGGGGAGGATTTGGGCACCCATCATGCTAAATATATAGTAAATAATCCTGAAGACAGAAAAAGAGACACATAGGAGGGAGGGGGAGGTCCGGAGGTGGAGGGAGGCTTAGAAGGAGGAGAGAGAGAAAGGAAAAGAGGGAATTGTTTGGATTTTAAGCATGGAGAGTGGGTTGAAGAAGTGACGAGAGTAATGATGGTGATGATATACATCTATGCGCAATCTCGCTTTCTCTTTTCTGTGCTCCAACTTTTGGAACTTGAAAGGACTAAATTTAGATTAGCCTGAGGTGGAGGAGGCAGAGAAACCTTAGTACTAGTGACTTCGTGGGCCAACTCCTGTTTTTCTTCTTGCTCGCTACAATTGGTCTGTCAAAGTCATCCTTTGATTACTCTAGTAATCTTCGGTGGCGTAACAGTCGAGAAATAGATGCAAAAAGTAAAATAAAAGTTAAACGAGATTTTTCAACAAAGAGCAATGAGTGCAAATCTCCGCAACTTTACAATTACTATACAAAATTGTGGCCACAAACATTTTTTCATTGAGCAACTCGTTATATGCTTGACTTTAGGCGACGAGATGGGTGGGTGAGTTGCGTTTAGGTGTTGGTACGGGATTTACAGGTTCAGTTTTAAACAGGTGAATGCACCGTCTTTACTTGTTTAGTTATCGATCCATGACGTACTTGCAATGGAGTCGCTTGAGATCTCTAATGGCAGTGTGGATAATGGTTCCATTTTTTTTTTGTAAATGCACCAAAGTTATTCCTAATTGCATATTGGTCAAAGGACACATATGAAGGCTGTCATCAATATTTGGCTACCAGCAGACTTTCATCCGTCTTTTGAGCGCTGATTCTGTGTGATAGAGTTTTCATTATTGACTTGAGGTTTAGTTACAGTGATGGCGATGGTACAGCGGTGCGACTGTGAAAGTGTAACCAATTTTGGATGGTCTTTGAGCATGGTGGCGGAAGGTTGGGTGGCGGCAATGACTCTAGAGCTTATGTCATAAGATAACTTAACATCTAAGCAAATAGTCAAATACTATCGAAGATTCTAAAGGGTAAATATACCCTTTCTTGATGATTATTATGAAGGTATTGTCCTAAAGAGGCTGAGTTTAATAACACAAAATCCGTACCCGTTCAATGTAATTATCCGGAGTTTTAATTGCCGCTCTAGTACTTCCATTTTTATTACGTTCATGTATCAAGTCCAAATAATAGAGTGCACATATCGCATTCTTGAAGTAACCTGGATGGTGCCCACACTACGGAGAAAGTATTCTGATCATTAACAACTGATTTTATTTTTTACTTCAGTTTGGTTGGTTGTTGTGTTCTTATACTGTGTGTGTATGTGTGTGTGGTTAGCTTCGTCGAATTCTTTCCTTTACGAAAGGAGAAGGTAAATATTCCCTGTATGAATAGACCTGGCAAAAAGTGGCCCGTACCCGCGGGTCTATCCGTACCCGCTCAAAAAATCGGGTACGGGTACAAAAAGCTATACCCGTTAAAATTTTACCCGTACCCGGACCGGACCCGTAAATCCCGGTTCGGTCCGGTCCGGGTACGAATTACCCGGGTTACCCGGGTTTTGGGCTATATATATATAGTATTTTTAGGGTTTGTGACACTTTAGTCTTTAGGTTACACTTCTCATTTCTCAAACTCAGTTCTCCCTCATCTCAACTCTCTGTCGCGCCGCCTCACTCTCTCTCTCTCAGAAGAAAACAACCGGCGGCCGCGACGCCTCACCGCTGCAGATCGACGGCCGCGACGCCTCACCGCCACCTCCATTTCTGTCTCTCACAGATCGACGGCCGTGAAGCCTCACAGCCACCTCTCTTTCTGTCTCTCACAGATCGACGGCCCCGACGCGTCACCGCCACCTCTCTCTCTCTATCTCTCACAGATCGACAGCTCCAACACCTCCACGCCTCCACAGCCCTACAGATCCACTGCCGAGGACCTATCTCTCTATCCGTCGTCGACGGCCGATGCCCCATCGATCGACAGCCGTTTCAGCTCCATCGTCCCAAATCTTCGATGTTCGACAACATCACCAGGAAGGCTCTCAGTGCACAGATTTTTCGGATTAATTTTTTAATGCACTATAATTTTTAATGTGATGAAACTATCTGTGATGTACCCTTTAATGTATTTTCGGATCTGTGTGGCTATGTCCATTCTTGAGTCTTCTGTTGAATTGTTGGTATTGATCAACAGATCAGTTGCCATTGTGCCATGCTATTTGATTGGTTGTTATTATGTGCATTTTTCTTCTTTTTATTTTGAGTTTTGTGAAATTAAAACTACTTTTAACAACAAAAGGGGAATAATAATAATAATTTTGTTCAATTAAGTATCAGGAAAATATTTATAAAAAAATTGAATTTACCCGCGGGTATTACCCGGTATGTGCGGGTAGGGTATGGGTATAGAAAAAGACTACCCGGAAAAATCCGGGTAATTTTTACCCGGACCGGTTTTATCCGGACCCGGCCGGGTATTACCCAGACCCGGCGGGTGTGCCCGTTTGCCAGGTCTATGTATGAACAAACATGGTCCCCAAACGTTCAACCCATAATAGCCAATAGTATTACCTGATCATGTAATCAACCCACACCAACTCTGAGGCTTCTCCAACAGCATGTGAGAGGGACCGTCTACATCCCCTTTTTAACTTTTATAAGATCTTAAGATAGCTGCAATTTATGGAAACATTAAATTGAGTTCGAAGCAGTCATATATCAAACAACTAAAGTTTGATAAGACAAGTTAGAGCAAAAACAAGATTAAATCGATGTTCACATGTAATAAATACAGATTGAGGCTAAATTTGCACTACTTTTTGACTAATTCCGCACTCTTTTGTCATTAAATAAAAGATCAGAAAGTGTGTCTAGTGCATCTTAAAGCGGACGAAAAATGTGTGACGTGAACTTAGCCACAACCATCTATCCTAGAGATACACATAAAATTGTAAGAAAAGATCCGATAGAAATGAATTCCAGGAATAATGATGACAGACCATGTGAAAAACGAGTTATTAATTCCTTTGATTCGCAGTCCATTTTTTTACAACTTGCATTCTCCCTTTGCTATTAAAAATTAAATAATTTCACTAAAGTCATTACAAGTGCCACTAAAGATCTTCAATATCAAAGCTAGAGGTATAAGTAGTGAAAGATATAGTGCCGCAATCAAGTCACTCCAACAAAGTTAACAATCTTATTATTAAATCTTAAGTACATATTTCTATACATTTTTTTTTTGGAATAAAGATCTTCTGTTATAAAGTAAAGGTGATCAACGGTCTTTAGTGACTTTTAAAGGTCGCTATGTACCTTCTATGGTCGAAGCACCTAGAACAACATTAGAGTAACAGCAGTCACCACCGATCCAAATTCCTTAAGAAAGAGTTGTACATAGATATGAAACTTGAGTGCCTGGCCTAGCCAGAGGTAATTTCATTAATTCTTGCAGTACTTCGGTGGAGACCGTGTTGGAATATTTTAATAAAAATAACTCTTTATCTATTTTGCAAAAAGAAAATTTCAAGCAGTAATTAGTTATCAGACGGTTACAAGTATTATTTTGATTTATTCTCTTTTATTAGTCCATAAGTATGCATTGCAAGTGGTTTATAACAATAGTTATTTGCACAATAATATCCTACTATAAAGATTAATTGTGTTACCTAATTAGACCGAGCTATAAAAAT
Organism: Escallonia herrerae; assembly: GCA_033070095.1. Classification (NCBI taxonomy): domain Eukaryota; kingdom Viridiplantae; phylum Streptophyta; class Magnoliopsida; order Escalloniales; family Escalloniaceae; genus Escallonia; species Escallonia herrerae. The sequence continues at coordinate 835,705 of JAVXUP010000084.1, forward strand.
TATTCTTCTAGTTTTTGCAAGAAGAGATTTTTTTGTACATGTTACAAGCTCTTTCATTTTCTACTCAACATATGCTAGAGCTCGTGTCTTAAGAGACTTCATCCTTTACATTTTCCTATTCACATATCTATGTTTTTCTTAACTTTTATGTCTTATTGCAAAGGAAAATCTACAAAAGCTTATGATATGTGATTATGTTCTCTTAAGATAATGAAAATAATTGTTATGTTTTTGTTAGACAAGGAAGGATACTAGGTAAAGCTTCCACTTCTCTCAAGTGGTACAAACTTAGAAAAGTTACAGCAAAGAAAAGTTGGGTTGTTGTATCATGGAGGTGGCGTGTTGGAACCTATTGCACCCGTATACTTCATAGAGGCACGAATCGTCTTAAAAAAGTGACATAGTCCGCACCTCAAACCACCCAATAGTAATATACTTGTTTTTAAGGTGTTCAAGGTTGATCCTTCAAACCTTTAATGGTACCTTGCACGCATGGTAAGAACAACGCCACTTTTCTAAGAGGATTAAGGTATCTCTTACTTACAACTAAGAGGTAAAAATGTTTTTATGATTTTATTTACACAATTTCTTTATGTGAGTTTTTTTTTTTTGAGAACTAAAAAATATTTACATTAAGCGTTATAGTACATGAGTCCTACTCGACAAAACTCCACCGTACATGTCAAAAAAAACAAAAGGCGAGTAGTGCCATTTGGAGGAAGGACAAAAGTGTTAGATATAAAAGGGTTGAGGCTAGCGACCTTAGCTAGAGAGTTTGTTACTAGATTTGCCTCGCGATAACCAAAAACAAGCTGGACGGTCGGACGTCGATGGAGCAGGGTCAGGCAGTCGTGGAAGAGAGGGAGGTGCCATTGGTTGCGAGCAGTGGACCTGCGGAGAGTTGAAAGTAATAAGTGAGTCAGATTCTATAATAATAATATAATAACATAATTTAGATTGAGGTCATGAATGACAATGAGCCCGTGAACCACCCAGAATGTTGCCCCAATGAATGCGTAGAATACCTCCTATACCCGGGTTACCCGCAGATGCGGCGTCAAAATTTGAATTACGTCGGGGGAGATGGGACCCAACCAATGTGGACAAGAAAGTGGGGCTAGGGGGTTTGGGAGGGGGCGTGCAACCACGGAGTGGGTGAGAAAAGGCATGAGCATGCGATTTAGCAGTTAATCGGCTGCTGGCAGAAGATGGCGTTGTTGCGAGCAAGCCATGCATGCCATAAAACAGCAGAAAGCATCATATAGATTACGACCCACATGTCAAGGGGCAGAATGGTGAGCGGCCAGAAGTTGAAGAGTTAAGACAGGATTGTAGGTGGCTTGATGGAAAACAGACGAAAATTTGTGCAATGACTAAAAGTGGGGGCAAGTAGTGAAGAAGTGAGTCGATTCAGCAATTGCAGCAGAACACAGAGAGCAACATGAAATAGGCACTAAGTAATGGAGATAAAGAGTAGCGCTGGTGGGCAGTCGGTCTTGGAGAAGAAGCCTGAGAAAAATATGGATTTTGGGTAGAAGGGCAATTTCCAAAGGCCATGCCAGGGTAGTGAGGGTCGGTGGGGTCAACGTTGTTGAGAGCTTAAGAAAATATAGGCTGACTTGACAGTGAAACCCCCATGATCAGCAAATTTCCATAGTAGTCAGTCATGTTGTGGGATAAAGGTTAAGGGTAAACTGCGGATGGAAGAGAAAAATGTGGGGTGGGAAGAAGTTTTCAATCTAGTGTAGGTTCCATTCGCACTGTTGAGTAATAAGTGAGCTAACACAGATATCTGGGAGGGAGGCGTGAAGCTGATGCAGTACAGGTTCACAAAAGGGATAATCATAAATGCCTACATCGTTCCAGACGTGGACAGAATGATCATTCCCAATTTGCCAATGAAGGCCTTGGCTTAGAAATAATTTACCTTTGGCCAATTTGCGCCATACCCACGATGCGCAAGCGTTAGCGGGAGCATGAAATCGGGAGGAACAAGGAAAATACTTAGCTTTAAAGACACGAGCCCAAAGAGTATCAAGGATTGCAAGAGGGACCGGGCAAGTTTCATGAGGAAAGCTTGATTTAAAGTAGGCAAGTCTTTGATACCTAGTCCTCCATCAGCTGATGGCTGGGCAAATAGTATCCCATTTGATGAAGGCTGGGCGCCGGTGGCCGTTACGAGCCCCCCCAAAAAAAGCAGCAAATATTATGTTTGAACGTAGCTAAAATAGCCTGTGGTAGTTGGTAGGTTTGCATAATGTAGGTTGGCACAGCCAAAAGTACTGATTTGATTAATACGGCGTGGCCACCATATGACAGACAGCACCCTTCCCAAGCCTAGACACATTGAGTAAGTTCGTCTATGACAGCCTGCAAGGTGGCGCGAGTAACATGCCCTGGATGACCGGCAGGCCCAGGCACTTGTTGTGCCGAGATGTATATGGAATTTGAAATATTAGTGCAGTGGCATGACACCGTTTACAAGGCAAGTTAGTGAAAAATAGTGGATAAGATGTTTGAAAGTTAATGGATGGGCCAGATGGACCAGCTGCCCGCTAAATACATCAAGAAGTGACAACGCACGTCGAGCAGAATCACAATCTGCGGGTAGGAAAAGGTAGCAGTCGTCTGCAAAGCACAATATAGGATCTGCTGGCCCATTATGATAGACTTTAGCCCAGTCATATAAAGCTCTTGATTTGCACTTGCACAGATCGAACTGGCATATCCATACAAAAAATAAACAAATATGACAAGAGAGGATCCCTTGCCTAACGCCAGGCTCAGGATAATACGAAAATAGGGCGACCATTATATGAATCTTTGTAAAAGATTTTAAACATACCGGTTAAGAGTGCCGATTTGGTTACTGCAACATGCGCCTACAACTTGTCGTTCACTTTTGATGGCGACCATTGATGATCATTTAATATGCTTTGGTGACGTTAAATTAGATGCGATGGAACTTGTTGTATGTGTTTGTAAAAATGCCACCAATTTTATTTAACAAGGCTTATTTGTCCTAATAGTGCGTTATAACATCTTCCTGCAACCATACATGCGGCAGATTTTAACCATTAAGTAAAAAGATAAAAAGCAAATCACAAAACTGTACCCTTAAATTTACCTCTAGCACCAGCTTTAGTATCCAATTTTAAAGATGTACCAAATAAGTACCTAATTATGAAAAATTATATCAAATCAGTACCTCAGGTAACAGATAACGGATGCCGTTAAAAAATCAGAGAGATAAGACTGTAATTATGAGAAAAAGAGGGTCTTATCCTTTTTTTTTTTTCTCTCGCTTTCCTTTTCCTTTCTTTTCTCAATCTCTTTTTCTTTTTCACTCTATCTTCTCTCTCTCTTCTTCTTCTTCTTCTTCAAGTCACAAACACACAAACATAAAACAAAATTTATTACACAATCAACATACTTTCTCTCTCTCTTCTCTCTCCCTCTTCTTCCGACAAAACTAATGGAAGTTGATGATTAAAGAAATTACAGAAATCTCTCTTTCTCTAAAATCAAACTGACATGGTTGCTGAAATCTCTCTCTCTCTCTCTCTCTAAAATTACAGACTGAAACGCCATGCCAAAACTGAAACCTTCCATTTTTTTATGTTTGATGTAAATGAGCGATCGATATATTTTGGTAAGTGAAAAGCAAAAGCATTATAGATCTAGAACACAAACTGTATCAACCACATATTTGCAATCAGGCTCAACTAAGCACATCATCAGTTACAAAACAAAAGTGGAGAAATCTAACCGGTAGAATGTTAGTGAGAAGGAATGATCTGACAAGGTGTAAAGCTCGAAACTCAAATACAAACACCAGTTCATATATGGAAGAGAAGACTAAGACAAACCCACTATAAACCGTGCAGGAGGGGATAGCCAGTTTGAAATGGCAAGCTGACAAAGTATGAAGAGGGATGACGGGGATGGAGGGTGGTGGTGGCGTGGTGGTTGGTGGGGTATGGACAGGGAGAGGGTGAAGAGGATGGAGAGAGGAGAGAGACAGTCTGATGGGGTGTGTGTGTAAGAGAGAGGGGTGAATCTAGAGGGGTATATATATAAATATATATAGAGAGAGAAATCAATTTATATCGAGAACGTAAAAAAAAGGACGATCCACTTGGACAGGCTTCCCGATAATTTTTTCATAACGATGGTATTAACACTTGGATTTTTCACAGCGATCTGTTAGCCGCCGATGTACTAATTTTGGTCATTTTTTTAAATTAAACTACCTCTCTAGTATAACTTTAAAGTTGAATTGGGGTATAATTGAAGGTATAATTTTGAGATTAGCCAAAGAAGAATCAGTGGTAGATGTTTGATAAATTATCATACAGTTGGAATCATTTATTCCAAGAGATTCTTAAATTTTTATTTTACCTTTATCTTATAAAAACTTTTGGCAAAAATGACACGATGGAGAGTAGGAAATAAACATCTCAAACAAGTCTCAAGGCACACACAGCCTCTCAAAAGAGTACCTAACCTTTGGAGGATGGAGGAACCTTATATCCTACTATCCAAATTCATGGAGTTCTGACGTAGAACTATTTTTGCTTTTATATTATTTATTTTTTTGCAATGCAAAAAGAAAGGATACAGGACGATATGTGCAACGTAAATGGGGTTCCTTTAAAAATTTAGCGTCAAATTAACATTCTACAATTTCTTGAGATGATTTATAACAAGTGAGAGGTTGTTTTCATCGCCCTAGATGCTATCAAATTCCTCATGCAACACTAAAATGCTAGTTATTGTCATCAAAAGAATGTAGCGACAAAAATAGAATGGAAAACATATAAAGAAGGAGAAATGGCTAGCATCTCCACTATAACCAAAGAAATACAAATAATGAAGAAAATTAATTTCCATCTAGACAGAGCCCCTAATAAACCAAATGGATCTAGAGTTCTCAATAGCAAAACTGTCCCTTTTCTACGACTTCTCGTTACTTTTCTCTCTAAAAACCCGTCGTGCTTTTCCCTTTCTTCCATCATTTTTCTCCCATCTTTCTGGTAGCTTTACATCTTTGCTATACAACATTTCTATCGCTACATATATTGTACTAACAAAAGATTGTCACTATAATACTTTTAACAACAAAGACGAAACACTTTTAATAATAATCTTTTCTCACTAAAATTGTTACAATACATATGTTGTACATCACAGGATACTTATCATATGTCTCCTAATCAAAGTTCTTCTCTCTCGTATGTTGTTTCAATAATTTTACGTGTTATAACTCGTAATTAGAGTTCTTCTCTCCTTGCAGGAATTAAGGTATGTTGCTTGTTCTCTTACGGTGGCGAAGGATATTGGTATGTTAATGGAAGACATGTCGCTGCTTGACCTGCTTTTCTACTCTTTGGTAGTCAGGGAGTTTGGAATTTCATTTGAAAAGATTATATATGTGGTATGCAAGGTTTTTGTCATACTATTTAATTTTTTGACACTGTATATATCTCTTGAGGTATTGCCTTTCGTATTTTTGTTGAATGTTATAACAACATATTGTTGTTTAAATAAAATAAAGAAATAAAACGAAATGAATCTACAATCATGTAAAGTTCAGGAAAAACTGAGCGGAGAACAAAATAAAGTAAATTATTTGTTAAACCAATGTAGGAGGGCAAACTTACATTTTATAAATACTATTTATTACATCAATGTAGGTATATGAATCAAGTAAAAATAATAAGAAAAAGATTCTATAATAAGCAATCAAAGGCAAGAACCTAATCTCAGTCTTGATTCATTGACCATTTCGGATGAACCGTTGTATCGAAAAGAACATGAATTAAATTAGCATGTGTGATTTCACACTACACCTAGAGTATCACCAAGCTCTAAGATTTGATTCGTGAACGAGGAACTAGACTCTAGTAGCCGTTTCTCGTACTTGCTATAAGAGATCAAGCATGTTGAAGGCTTAAAATAACAAGGATCCTTTATCGAAATTTCAGGGATACTTCGTATGGTATATTTCCGAATCATTACGTGTTACATGGTAGATCTTGAAAGTTTAACATTGGTACCAGAGTATGATTACTTGTTGATTCATCTTCTAACATGCTAGTATAATTTATGTGTATGTTGCAATTTTTTTCGATTCGCATGAATTCATTCAACATGCATGTTATCCTGCAATAATTATATGAATTTGTTCCCATATGTCTAAGGATGGACTCCATGAAATTCTTGATCATTGGATGCATGATTTGTTAGAAATCACAATTTTATTTCAGAAAATAATGTTTTTTATGAGTTTTGGAGCTCATATTCGATGCATGATATTTTGTTTTTATCGTGTTTGATTGGTACAAAGTTAATCTATGCCGTATAAGCTTTCCAACATATATAGCACGCATTATTTGGCTTAAAAAAAAGAGGGATATGGCTTTCGGAAGTTGGCCTTGTGGCACGGTGACTGCTGAAAAATTAGGTTTTTTTGAAGAAGATGAATATTGCCTAGCCACCAAGCGAGCTAGCCGAGCCACCATGCGCCAGCCAAGCAACACGCGCCAAGCCAAGCTAAAATGGACCCGCAGAGAAAGCACTCTAAGTCGAGCGGCACATGCACGCCACGGCCATCGTTGTTGGATGAATCGCATTTAGTTAGATGTAGTCATACATGTTTTTTGGCGTCGTTGATTGGTTGGAGTTGGAATCTGGGTTTAGCTATAGGGGTCCTTGGGTGCTCCATGGTTGGGTTGTGGTGGCCGAAGGGTGAGAAGGTATTTCCCCGTCGGGGTTATCCTTTGTTAAGGTGGTGTTGGTCTTTAGATGAAGGTTTTTTTTCTCTGTCAAGGTTATGGGTGCAAAACTACCTTGGTTTTGAGAAGGACTAGTGAGTCTAGGCTAGGTTTTTTCTTCTAAGGTTTATTCTCCCCCTTCCCCCCTAGTTGATCCCTCTTCCCCTTTACCCTAGAAAGGTTTATTGGTTTATGATTGGAAGTGGAACAATGTATGTGCCTTTTGTACTTTGTTGATTTAGGTCGTTTTTGCCGAGCTTAAGACGACGGTGGCTGCCATAGGTGGACAACAATGGTTTGAGGGGTTATTGGCTTTTCTTAGGTTAACTACTGTGAAGATGAAGATTTCGGCGGGGCTTTAGCTACAATCAAGGTTTTCGATAGGCAACTTAGGATTAGGAACAACATGTGCTATTTAGGGTACACTGGGGATAAGCAACAAAGCGATGGCTGGAGAAGTCGGAGATTCTGACGCCGGCTCAAGTGCAGGAGATTTGAGGCAAAGATGCAGCATTATGACAGGTGTTTGGTCTTCAGGATAGCGTAAGACAGTGTGGTGTGGTATGGTGTTTTTTTTTTATTATTATTGGTCGATTTATTTTGGTATTATCTTGTTTTTAGTTAGTATTTATCTTGTTTCAGTTATTTGTTATCTAGCAGTTAGTTAGTTAGTTAGTTAGTTAGTTAGTTATTGCATATCCATAAAATAAAATAAAAAAGTCTTATGTGTTTTTAGCTTTTTATGTATTTTTTAATTTGTTCTTATTTTCACTGTTGTTCTTGTAGGTTTATATTTTATTGCAATTCCAATCAGATGGAGATGTCATCCGTACGTCTTTTACTTGCCTATTTGAACATTTTTTGTAACTCCTCGTTTATCTCGGTATATATTTCTATTCTTCAATAAAAAATAAAAATAAAAAGAAACTTTTTCTGAATTCTAAAGGGTATGTTATGTTTGAATTTATTGTTTTCCATCTTTTAAGAATTTATCTCTCAATTTTTGGCTATTTGTGAATATTTTTATGATATTTTTGTTATCCTAAAACGGCGTATAATGCATAAATATTATTTTTTACACTTTGTGGGCAAAAGTATAGAGTGCAAAAAATAATATTTTGTAGAGCTATATGATATGGATTGGTCTTATTTTATGAGCATCCTGAATTTGAATAATGATTTCATTATACCTTTGTTGTTGGAATAAATGTAGTTTGGATTTTGCTAAGCCCACTTTCTATAAACCAATTAGGGTCAAATACACGTAGGTACCCTGAAACTACCACAAAGTCTCACTTGAGGGTCCCAAAGATTAATTTTGACACATAAGGGTCTGCAACTCCAAATTTGCAATAAGTAAGGGCATCCGTCCAATTCTTAACGATTGAGGCTTTTCCGTCAGGGGCATTTTTGGGTTTCCATATTTGGCTGTTTTTCTCTTCTTCTTCTTCTTCAAAATTTCACCTCTCTCCTCCCCATCCAGCCCAAAGATCCAGACCACAAGTTGGCCGGAGCTCCATCACCTGACCCACCGGCCAAACCCATCGCCAAGGCCCACTAGATTGGCGGTATCTCACCGGCCAGACCCATCACCAAGGCCCACCAGATCGGCGGTATCTCACTGGGTTTGTTGACCAGTTGATGGTTTCGGTACCGAAAGCCAAATGGACGGACTATAGAGGATCGAAGCAGCCAAATATGTTAGATCGTGTCCTTGTTGGCTCACGACGGGTCTACACCGGTGGCGAGGGCACTGCCCGTCTCGGTGGTGATGATATCAGCTGGTGCCACGATCTGGCCGAAGTGGAGATCGCCGGTCCGGCGATGGATGGAAGAGGCATCGATCAGATCATGCGGTGGAGCCGCACACAGACCTAGCCGGCGCTGTGCAGGTAGACCTGATTTGATGGCCCACCATGGATTGCCTGCTCCCTGGTGGAGCTGCAGCTAGTAGTGACGGCGAGCTCCGTCTGGGCCGACAGCGGTCGCCGTCGGTTGTGGTGGACAACGGCGACACTTTTCTTGTGGCTGCGGTGGCTTGGAACAGTGACGTTGATTTGGAAGCTGGTAGCAGCGCGACCACGGCGATTAGCGCTGTCGCTGGTCATAGTGGTGACGGCGCGAGTTCGGTGGTGGCGTTGCTGCATCTTCTATTCTCTCTCTCTCTTTTGTTGAGATGTTGTATCTGCTTCCGTGCTTCAGCCCCTTCACGGCGATGGCCGGCGGTTTTGCATCGACGGCGACTCCGGTGGTGTGTGCGTGGCCGGAGTTTGAGCTGGGGGTCTCCACGGTGCGGTGCTGGTGCCACTATGAGTTCCCAAATATGCCCCTGACGAAAAGGGCTGAACCGTTAGGAAAGTGGACGGATGCCCTTACTTGTTGCAAATTTGGAGTTGTAGACCCTTATGTGTAAAAATTAAACTTTGGGACCCTCAAGTGAGACTTTGTGGTAGTTTCAGGGTACTTACGTGTATTTGACCCAACCAATTATTTCAAGGCATTGTCGCCCATTTTCTTGGAAGGAAAATGTGGCTATTCACCCATTTAATTATCCTTAAATTTGTTATTTTAGCATGCTAATTTTAGGTTCAATGGATGAATTTTAGATTGACATTCTAAATAAACTTATGATTATGTGTTTACATTTGTTTTAAAAAAGATTTTTTTTGAGAATGTGCTTCTGCAGCATCTCCATTTATTTTAATGGAGTAGTTTTATAGTAGGATTTTCAAAGATGTGTTATTTCCTTATATCTTTCCAGAAAGCCTTGTACATGGATCTAATATTGCACGCATATTATTCATATTAGAATTTTCTTAGCATAAGTTTTAGAATGTCAATAGGACTCATTAATTGAGTTCTTGCGCACCTTGTTATATGGTGCAATTTTATGTTGTTTTGATTTATCATGAGGATAATTTATTACATTTTGGCTTATATGATATGAAATTTATTACGAAAAAATACTTAAAAAATATGTTCTCAACTCACAGACATGGGAGATGATTACGAGGTTAGCAAATTTTTAATTTCATAATGTGAGGAAGGATAATATTTTTCATTTGCATTTTTTGAAATAAATAAAATGATGTATAATTAATGTCATTTTCTTTGCGAAAACTAATTTAGTGAACAAATGGCCACCAACAATGTCATAACTTATCTCATTAAGGGTGAGAAATTTAACGGAGATAATTATGATGTTTGGCACAAAAAGGTGAAATTTATGCGGAACGAACAAGAGCTCGAAGAGCACTTAAGCAAAGAGATGGTCGAGCCGACTGTGGGGCAACCCCTAAGAGACCACAATGCCTACCAGAAATGGCATGAGAAAGATCATAATGCGCGCTACACCTTGTTGAGCAGCTTGCAAAATGATCTAATTGGGCAGTTTCATGAACTTCCAAATTGCAAAGCCTTATGGAATCAGCTCAATTCTCTTTTGGTAGAACCTCAAGTACGCGGCTTCATAGCCTCATGATTAAGTTTAAGGGATACACAAAAGGTCCTAAGCATACCATAAATGAATATCTAAGGGTGATGTCCAACATGATTTGTAAGCTAAGGGATGCTGGCTATGCACTCACAAATAAGCAAAAAGTCAAAGCTATCATAAGATCTCTTCCTGTCTAATGGGTCAATATGAAACAGATATTGACTCATACTGAAAATATCAAGAACTTTTTTGACGTTTTCTAGCATGTCATCCTTGAGGCTGAGACTCGAGATGTTGACAAGTCTGTTACTTATGTCGCTCAAGGGGGATCACACAATGCAAATGGCAAGCGCAAAAAACAAAATAAAAAAGGCAAGAAAAGTGAGGCTAGCACTTTTTTGCCAAAGGAAAAGAAACACAAGAGACGAAAACATGGTGGGAAAAAGGATTTTTCTAAAATCAAATGCTACACTGTTAAAAGCAAGTACATTTTTCTCGTGATTGTGCTGAGCCGAAGATGGTACCTTTTAAATCTCTCTCTCAGTTATATGTTTCCTTACATGTAATGGTTGCTGATTCTACCTGTGTGGATTGTGGATACAGTTGTAACAAAACATATTGCACGTGATAGAGAGGAGTTCATATATTACCACCAGATTCTGGTAGGAAACAAACATATCTTATAGGAAACAACAGCTCTGAGGAGGTACTAAGGGTTGGTTCTTACCAGCTCAAGTTACATAGGGGTGCACGTTGCTTCTTGAGAATGTGCGATATACACCCACTGTTTAGTTTAATCTACTTTTCAGTTACTGTTTTATTAGACAATAGTTTTTCCTTTAATTTTAGGGGTAATAAATTGTACATCTTTTTGAATGATATTTTGTTTGGTCATGGTCTTTGCATGGATAGTTTATTTTAACTGGATTTAATTGATTTTCAATCTTCTTATTCCTACGTTATAACTGATAATATTATGAATGATACTACCATTTGGCATGCAAGATTGGGCCACATAGGCCAAGATAGAATGAGTCATTTGGGTAAAGAAGGCCTTTTGGGTCCACTCAGAATAGTCAATCTACAAACATTGAGGCTTTTTTGGCAGGTAAAGCATGCAAGAAGCCTTTTAGAAAGGCGATGAGAATAACTCAACCACTTAAGCTAGTTCGCTGTGATATATATGGACCTGTGAGGGTAAAGACACACCATGGAGCCTCTCATTTTCTTACACTGTCAGACGATTATATGCGATATGGTTATGTGTATCTGATATCTCATCGCCATGAAGCTTTGGATTGTTTCAAACTATTTGTAACAGAAGTTGAGAATCAGAAAGAAAAGAGTTTAAAAACTTTTTGTGCTGATCAAGGACGCGAATATATGTCTGATCAATTCAAGAAGTTTTGTTAAGAAAAAAGGCTACGCAAGCAACTTACTATTCCTAGTACTCCACAACAAAATAGTCTTATAGAAATAAGGAATATAACATTGTTAGATATGGTTAGGTCTATGATGGTGCAAGCAAACCTTCCCATATCTTTTTTTGACAAGACTCTTTTGAGTGTAGCCTATATACTTAATCGTGTGCCTTTACAATCAGTTAAATCCACTCCAATCAACGCCAAATTTGGATAGCTTGCGCCCATGGGAGTTGGTTAACGTTTCACCAGGGCACAAAACTGTTAGAAACAAGGGGGTTTTAAAAGTCAAGCACAAGGAAGATGGGTCAATTGACAAGTATAAGACATGTCTTATAGCAAAAGGCTATATCCAACAATAGGGTGTGGACTATGCAATACATTCTCCCCGGTGGTGAGATTTGCTTCAATTCGCCTAATCCTAGCTATTGTCGCTCAGTAGGATTTAGAACTTTTTCAGATGGAAGTTAAAATTGTGTTTCTCAATGGAGAACTAGACGAAGAGATTTATATGACTCAACCTAAGGGTTTTGAAGTCAAGGGACATGAGCGCAAAGTTTTTCGACTCAAACAATCTATATATAGACTCAAACAATCATCTAGGTAGTCAAATTTTAGACTTCATCATGCCATTACCTCCATAGATTTGAAGATAATTGAACAATACCATTGTATTTATGTAAAACGATACAAGAAAAGTATTCTGATCCTCTCTTTGTATGTGGATAAAAAACACTTAGCTGAGAATGACATGAGTTCCATTATGGCCACTAAGCAGTGGTTGTCCCCCACTTTTCAGATGAAGGACATGGGAGAAACTAATTATGTCCTTGGGATTAACATCATATGTGATCGTCAAAAAGACTTTTTTGGTTTGTCTCAAGAGACATACATCAAGAAAGTCATTGAACGTTTCCACAAGCATGACTCAAAACCCATAGAGACTGCAATGGACAAGATGTGTATTTTAAGCATAGACTAATGCCCAAAGAATAATGAAGAAAAGAATCGGATGTCCAAAGTGCCTTACGCGGATGCAGTAAGGAGTCTGATGTACGCTATGCTATGTACGCATTCAGACATCTGCTATGCAGTTGAAATGGAAAATCATTATCAGAGTAATCATGGACCGGCTCATTGAGATGCGGTGAAAAGGATTTTTCGATACCTACACGGAACTGCTAATGTTATCCTGTGTTATCATGGTGGAGACTTGAGACTGAAAAAATACAACGATGCTAATTGGGGTGGTGATAAAGATGAGCACAAATCCACTTCAGGTTATGCACTCAGACTAGGACTAGGAGGTGGAGCTATCTCTTGGTATAGCAAGAAACAGACTTACATCGCCTTTATATACGATGGAGTCAGAGTATGTTACTTGTTCAGCAACAGTCCAGGAAGCTATTTAGTTGATGACATTCTTATGGGTTTTAAGGGTTACGACTCATGCAGACGAGGCTGTCACCGTTCACTGTGACAACACAGCTGCCCTCGATTTTGTAAAGGACCCCGAATATCATAGGAATGCCAAACGCATAGGCCTTTGTTATCACTTCATTAGAACTTTAGTTACCAAGAAAAGGTGACTATGAAGCATATACTTACTAGCAGAATGGTAGTTGATCCTTTGACCAAGCCCATTACAAGAGAATGTTTTCCTTTCTCACATTAGAAGTATGGGACTACGTGGGGTTGGATATGTTTTTGTGGCATCTTGTGTACTTGGCATTGTTTATTATGGTTTTTCATTCCTTAATTTGAGTTTATTTGGAATGAATGAATGAATTATCTTTGTAATTGCATATACATCCTTGTTGAGAGTGTCACCATGCTTGAATTAACCCACTAATGCGGTAATTCATCTTGGTGCTAAGTTAACGAGTAAGTTGAGACACAATTTTCTTAAGCGCCGAGAGGGCGAATAAGATGATATAACTATTAATGCAAATATGTCGCCTTAGTCAGAACTAAGATGAGACCTAAAAAAGGTAGGTAGATCATATAGTATCTCCAAAACTCTATGTAGCCTAATTACAATCAAATGTGAGATTTCAGATAGGCACTATGAAAGTGATTGGGCTAAAAAACTCAGGTTAGGGGCTCGTACAATGACTAGACTCTGATTCATATGCCGTATTTTATTATACATTTATGTAACACGCCTTCACGGGTTACACCATAGCATGCAAATCATACAGTATGTACTAAATGCAGACCGACAATAGGAGTGATGAATAAATATGTGCTTCATCACTCTGTGAGCCGCATGGATCGATAAATTTTCGATCCTGTATAGTACCATTTTCACATTAGACTATGTAATGACGAGGATACTCGATGTTGCTACTTTAGCGTGTACCTTTGGATCATGGATGATGCAGTCTTGCGGGGCATGTCAAGGAACGCGATTGGGTCTAATTGGAATGACATGAGGGCTTTTGGAAGAAAGTCCAATATTACACCATGTTATGTGATTCATGCCCGGGCGACATTGTCGATTTTTGTTTTTCGTAAGTTATGAATACATAACATATGAAAGGTTAGCACTGGTCACTATAAGAGATTTGAGAGTGTTTAATCTGGGGTAGATGAATAATCTGGGATATATACGAGAATTTTATAATGATGTATTGTGTTAATCAGGTGATAACTTAATACAATACTTCTCAAGATTGGGTATCCTTTTTGTAGTTGCACATTCTATTTCCTGTATGAGGAAATGAGTGAACAAGAGATAAAGAGGGAGAGTAGGATTCGTTCTCCCTATATGGGCGAGTGGGAGTTATTAATATAATGGGTCGATGGACCTATTATCCGCCCCATAAGAGATAATATTTGTTAGTAAGAATAATTACAGGTAATTAGTGAATATCATATTTATCTCCTAAATGTTTGAAATAAATAAAGTATTGTCTCCTAAACATTTGAGATAAAATACTATCTCGAATACTATTTCTATATAATGGTTAGAGATATCACAATTGAAAAATAAGTCAGAAGTCTTTTCCTGTAAATAAAAATCACTTCCCCTGTTGCACTCTCTCTAGCGCATCACTAAGTTTTAAGATTTGGTTCGTGAAAGAGAAACTTATCTCTACTGACTGTTTCTGTACTTGCAATAAGAGATCAAACGTACTTTAGGGTTTATGATAACAAGAATCATTTGTTTGAATTTCTGGGATATTCTATACGGTATGTTTTCGAACCCACTACATATTACGTGGTAGCTGTTTAAAATTTAATAGTAGTCACTAATCACATCATTGAAAAAATATCATTTTAAGTATTTAATGACGTAAAATAGAGTTTAAGCCGGTGATCGTCTAGCATATATTAGTATCAAAGAAAAAGAGGATCTCCTGAAATCATAGCCAAAGTATGCACTTTGGATCAACTGATTTCAAAATGATTATGTATTTAACAAAGAGTGAGGATTTTCTAAATGAACGGATTGACTTGTTAATATGTGAAAAAAAAATTAGCAACAACGCCAAGTTATTATTATTATATGCTACTCCAACTCTGTCAATATATATATATATATATATATATATATATATATATATATATATATATATATATATATATATGGGAGCTGATCCATTGAGAGCGCTAGCAAAATAGGAGATCTTGCTAGCGCGATCTGGCCGTCCATCCCGAAGGAATGGACGGCCCAGATCCTTTATTTTTGCGGCGCTGTCAGTCATCCGCTACACTATGTAGCGGACGGACCTTTTTACCATTTTGCCCCTGCTCCCCCGTCCGCTACACTGTGTAGCGGACGGCTTTCTTGGCCCCACATTGACAGCCAAAAAGTCGTCCGCTACACTATCTAGCAGACGACTATTTCTGTCAAATCAGTTGTCACATCAGTCCTGTCGATGCACGACTGTTACTTTGTCCTTATCCCACCGTCCGCTAGACAGTGTAGCGGACCGTTTTTGCCTTTCATTACTTCGAAACCCTTATTCATTCCTTCTAAACTGCTATTCATTCTTTCTTCTCACAATTCTTCTAGCGGCGTTGGCAAGTAGATCGGCGCAATTTCTTCTCAAGAAATCCTTTAATCGACGAATCAATCACGTAAGTTCACAAACCAATCCTTTATTTGTTCATAATCTAGAGTTGTTATCGCGGCTTATGCATGATTTTGAATGTGTGCGCGGTGCATTGTGCTAGCGTTTGTCAATGTATCTATATATATAGATTATATATGTGTATTGCGTATTATTTGTTCATGTGATTTCACTTGTAAAATCTCATTCCGTGTCTGTTTGTATCTATGTACATTGCATATACACAGCATGTGAACTTATGTGAGTATTATCTGATCACATGCTAGCGTTGACTGTGCTAGCGTTGTATGTTTGAGAATGTTTACGCTTCCAACCTTGCCGTTTTGCATAATTTCAGTTGCGAAAAATGGATTTCAACCCTGGACCAGAAGATCCGTCCGTATTATACGACCAAGCAAACCATATCAGTACGCTCATATGGGATGGTGGAGTAAGATACTTATTTTATCAACTTTGTTATTCTTGGGAACGTTGTATATCGTTTAATTTGCTTAAATTGTATTTATTAATTCGTAGGAAAGAGCACTTCTCAACACGGTAGAAGTATCCGATAATTTTAAAGCATGGAAATTGAACAGAACCCAGAAAAGATTACTGCGTGGGATTGGGTTTGGGATTTTCACGCATGGGCAGATCTTTCAACAACTTGACCGGCACTTAATAGGTGCCCTTGTTGAAAGGTGGAGAAGTGAAACGAATACGTTTCACTTCCCTCTCGGAGAGCTGACAATTACCCTAGAAGATGTAGGGTTCATCTTAGGGTTACCGGTGACGGGGCGGCCGGTAATAGCTCCTCCGTCGGAAGCAACGAATAAGAGGACCGCTAGGGACTTCTTTACTTCGATACCCCAGGATCAATTTAGCACTGGTGGTATCAAGTTGAAATGGTTGGTAGATACCTACAAGGTTCTGCCGGATAACTACACGGATCAGATGCTTGTGCTGTACACACAAGCTTTCCTCTTGTGGGTGATGGGGGCAATTCTGTTCCCAACAACGTCGAAGAATACCGTCAGCGTCAAATATTTACCGTTGTTGGGTAACCTGCTGGAGGTTGGGGATTATGCCTGGGGAGCCGCAACTCTTGCGTACCTGTACCGAGCATTGCACAAGGCAACGAGGCCCGACTCCAAAGCGATATGTGCATGTCTCTCGCTATTGCAGGTATATCATACAATTCTTGATTACGTGCTCGTTTCTTTTTTTTTTTGGTTGAATTGACAATAAAATTTGACGATACTTTATTTAATTTGTCTTTGCTCTCAGGTGTGGTCTTATGAACACCTTGCTACCGGCGCACCCAGGCGTAGGGACGGAACCGATAATGTGTGGCCTCGGTTGTGCGCCTGGGAGTACAGCCGGAAGGACAGCCACTACCAGAGGAGAGACGATCCCCATCACAACATTACGTACTATCGGGGGGAGCTCGACTCGTTATCTCCTGGCCAGATGCGATGGGCACCGTACAAACATTTGGCGCGACGGGTGGGAGAGTCGTTCGTCTTCACGCTCTCCGGGTTGCAACGCACACCCCTGATCCACTTCGAGGTCGCAGAGTGGCAGCTGCCAGATCGCGCTATGCGCCATTTTGAGTGCCTGCAGGGGTTGCCAGCCGGCGCGCCGGATATGAGGCTTAACAGGAACCCACCGGGTGTCGGACGGTTTGGCAAGGCGAATGCGCACGACTTGTGCGCACGAGAACTTGAGGTTTGGGATTCCTGGCAGGACACGCTGGCGGCCATTGTGTCGGAGCCTGACCCCGTGATCAGTATCGAACAGTACAATGGGTGGTACTACCGCATCACCCGGAGGAGAGTAGCTCCAGTAAGGTTTGAACGCGGGGAGAAGTACCACCCTAGGGGTCAGATCGATGAGCACATGGCATACAATCTGGTAAGTTGGCCAACCAGTGCCTTTAATTGAACTTGATGATTCTAACTGTGTATGAAGTTACTTATTTATTATCTCTCTGGATGTAGGTTAATGCCTCGTTCGCCTTCTTCCAGAAGTTGCGCGAGCGGAAGGATTTGGTGGATGCAATGGGCGAGGAGCTTCGCCAACAGGCTGATGCGTTGGCGTATGGCTGCGGGAATTTTTTACGCCAAGCATCGGGCCAGCCTTCCGGCGTCAGCCCGGGAATGGGTTATCCGGGGTGGCAGCCCCCATATGTGAGCGAGGGATACACCGATCCCTCGGGACAGACTTCGGGAGTGAGCCAGGGATATGGTGGTCCCTCTGTACCGGGAATGGGTGGTGATTGGGGACCGCCAAGCACCATGGGCCAGGCTCAAGCGCCGTGGGAAGACTACAGTGCGCCCTCCTTCTCTTTGCTATTGGACTCGGAACCCCAACCCTTCTCTCAGAGTCAAGTCACGCAAGACTGGGGTTTCGGACACATCAGTCTGTCGGAGACACTGCCCATTGTCCCGTGGGCAGGACCATCTATTGCCGAAGGAGGGCAATATCCCCCGGTCGACCCCCCCGAAGGAGTGCAATATCCCCCCGTCGACCCCCGAGGGCAATATCGCAAAGGGCATCCAGTGAAGCCCCTAAAGCCGCATAAATGCCAAATAATCAGAGAGCGTTATTTTAGCGGCTTCCCCCGGGACAAAGCGTTGTATAGTGTGAATCATCCGGAGGGCATGGATTACACTTGCGAGTGGGGAGAAATGGCCTCCCTGGCTCCGGGGAGTTGGTTAGACAACGGTGTCATCTCCACATACGTGGAGATTCTGAAGGAAAGGGGTCGGGAGCGGCTGAACGGGTACCCGGCCATTTTTTTGGTGGATGCCTTTTTTCATAGCCTCCTAGTGTCTGAATGGCATGAGTGGGTCGAGCAAAGGCGGAAGAAAAAGTTGAGCCAGTGGAGACCGTCCGCTAACCTACGAGCGTATCTTACTAGGGATAGTCCAGTGAGCGCAAGTGTTGCCGACGTGTTTCTAATCCCATTTTTAGGGGAAAGCCACTGGTACTTGGTTTGCTATGAACCGGAAGAGAAAGTCGTATCGGTGATCGACAGTCTCCACGACGATACCACCCACATGCCTGTGCTGCAGATGTACAAAGCCCAGTTGGACTCAATGGTAATATTACGATTGTTGTTTAACAGTTATTGTAACTTGGCATAAATGTTAACTCGTGTCTTACGCCGTTTTGTGTTTCTCGCAGAATATATTTTGTGCAATGGTCAATGGTATCCGTGGTAACCCTGTACCGGCGCGGCCAAAGCTCGATTTGCGACTGAAGAAGAGGAGGCCCAAGCAACGTAACACTTCGGACTGCGGCGTCTTCCTTTGCATGTACATGGATTACATTTGTCGGTCTGAGAGCCTCAAGGCGGCCGTGTGGAGCCAAGCAGAAGTAGACACCTTTAGATATAGAATAGCTTGGCAAATTATGAAAGGCCGGCCTAGAGCGGTTAGGTTTATTGTAAATCCGGCTAATGCCGAGAATCCCCCCAACATGATTCCCCCAGTTGACATTGTACCATTACAATGTCAACTTTTTTTTAATAAACCATGATTATTTAGAAAGCTCTCATTGATTTGTGTTGAAGATTATTGATTGATTGATTTGTCTGATTTCCGTTGAAGATGATTTTGATTGATTTGAGTTGGTTTTTTGGCTCTCATTGAGAATGATTGAAAGGTGGAAAACAAAATGTGTAGCGGACAGTAGGGAAGTGCAAAAATTTTAGAGGTTAGCCGTCCGCCATACAGTGTAGCGGACAGTGGGGGCAACATAGGTGCAAAAATTTCTCAAGTGTTGGGGTTCAGAGTTTCTGCTGGGCCGTCCGCTACACAATGTGGCGGACACTGGGGGAAGTGAAAATTTTTCAAGTGTTGGGTTAAGAGTTTTGCTGCGCCGTCCGCTACACAATGTGGCGGACACTCGGGGAAGTGAAAATTTTCTAAGTGTTGGGGTTGAGAGTTTCTGCTGGCCGTCCGCTACACAATGTGGCGGACATTGGGGGAAGTGAAAATTTTCTAAGTGTTGGGGTTGAGAGTTTCTGCTGGGCCGTCCGCTACACAATGTGGCGGACAGTGGGGGAAGTGAAAATTTTCTAAGTGTTGGGGTTAAGAGTTTCTGCTGGGCCGTCCGCTACACAATGTGGCGGACAGTGGGGGAAGTGAAAATTTCTAAGTGTTGGGGTTGAGAGTTTCTGCTGGGTCGTCCGCTACACAATGTGGCGGACACTGGGGGAAGTGAAAATTTTCCAAGTGTTGGGTTAAGAGTTACTGCTGCGCCGTCCGCTACACAATGTAGCGGACACAAGGGGCACTGAAAAGATTTTCTTAGTGTTGGAGTTTAGAGCGGACAGTGGGGTAACTCCAGGTGCAAAAAAGTGTAAAAAATTTGGAAGTTGTGCGTTGTCCGCTATACAATGTAGCGGACAATTGGGCGAATTTTTTTTTTTAGTTGTTGGTATTTTTTAGCTGTTGGTCAGACTTTGTTCGAGTTGGTAGTTTCTGGCAATGGAATAAGTGCTTTAGCAGATGATTAAACAATCTCAACATTCTCAAGCGCATGATATTCCATAAAAAATTTGACACCCTCAAATCATCAATTGACCATCACAATTCTCAAATGCACAATTAAGAACCTAAAATTATCAGACACAAATTTATTAACACAAATTTAGGGTTCAACATTGGGGGAAAACTTTTTCACAGGTGCTTTGATCAAACACGGATACTTGAAACCTAAATAGCCCCTTGTGTTCAAAGATTACAAACTCCCCTTCATTGAGGTCGTGCTGCTCGCAGAAATTACTCCAACCCTCTGCGAAATAAAGTTGCTCTTGGCCGCGCTTCTTCTTGATTTTAACAAGCCATGACCCCTTGCTGCTGGTTAAAGTTGCTTCGAGCCAAGTGGCTTCGTGCCAAAGTGTGGTAAGCAATCTGCAGAAGGCTACCGGTATGGCCTATCACATTCATTATAAGACAGATAAGTTTTTAAGCAAAGATAAAATTAACACACACGAAAACACAGAGTAAGAGGGATGCCTACAAGTTCGGTATGAAACCCAGGCACCATGACCTTGAAGAAGTGCCTGTTCACCGAAGCAGAAGCCATGCGGACGGTCGCCGTAGAGGGGGTCGCAGGTGGGTGAGACGTTGGAGAGAGAGAGAGAGAGAGAGAAACGGGTGGAAAAAGAGAGGCCGTTCTGATTGGTATTTAATAGGAGTTTGACGTCCGCTACATTGTGTAGCGGACAGAAGGCATACCAACAGTTTTCTGTCCGCTATATTGTGCCGCGGACACTTTACAATCCCAATAATGTTGGTTTCTGGTGCGCCGTCCGCTACATAGTGTAGCGGACGGGGCAAGCCAAAATTTTTTTTTAAAGTTAATCTGTGAATGGGTCCATCAGAAATAACCTTCCAGTCTTCGGTAATAAGAAGCTAATCTCATCAAATATTACGTATTATTACAAATGTCAAACAATCTTGATGGCTTATACAAAAAAACTAAAGGTCCACTGCAGCTGCTTCTTCCTCGTCTTGCAAAACCCCTGGACTTATCCCCAGTGCCTTGTAATGGTTCCGCTTGTCATGGTCGGTCATTTTGTTGCACAATGCACACCTTCTCAGCTTTTTAGGTTGAGTTGCCTGTTCAATAGAGCTCTTCATCCGCGTAGATCTCTTGCGTCCTTTCGTCTGCGATATAATTGGGTCCAAAGGCCGGATATCATTGTCGTCTTCCTCCCCCGGCTCGTCATCTTCTGATCCCGTTGTAGGCTCAGTGTCAACCGCATTGCTGACTGAAGCTGCTTCCAACTGGTCGACGATGGGCTCTTGCTGCTGAGCTACCTCGAGGAGATGTTTATATCCGGCCATTGTAGCAGCACCTTTTACGGACAAACGGGTGAACATTGTCACCAGATGATTATACCGCAACGTCTCTGATTCTTCAAAGTCAGTATACGGGTGCTCCGGAAAGGCAATGGTACCGTGCAACCTGTTTGCACCTTTCGTCCACCGTGGCAGGACATATTTATCGGGGATTGTCCTGATATTCTTCTGGGTGAAAAACCGCAGAACGTGTCTACACAGGATGCCGTGGAACTCAAACTTCTTGCAAACACATGTCACCGAATCCGTCAATGTGTCATGGCTCACCGTATAAATTCTGCGCAGCTTCTCAGGGACGAGGTCATTCACGAGCGAATAAACCTTGTACTCACGCGTAGACATTTCTGCCACCTTGTTTATACTGTATCGTCCCGATTTTCGCAGCTCTACTTGGTATAGCAAGAAGATCTCCTTCGTATAGACTTTGGCACCGTTCAGCTCCAGCGGGGTCTCGAGCAACCTTCTCCTTTGTTTGTACGTTGTTGCAAAGTCGGCAGCCCTTTCTTTTACGAACAACGAAGCTACCGCTTTTTGTGCGGATGCAACGAAAGTCTTCAAATTGGTAGTTGTACCCACATAACTATCGAACGTGGCATTCATAGATTCACTCCTGCCCGTCGTTTTCATGCCCGCTGAAAAATACCTCCTCGTGTAAACGCCAATCCATTGCTCTTTGCGCTCGTACAAGTGCTGGAGCCACTCGTTGTCTTGCAATGAGTAATCCCGAACAAGCTTTTCCCACCTCTCCTCGAATTCCTCAATCGTTAACGACTTGGTAACGCACTTGTCAAAATCCTGTTTAAAGTCTGGATACTTTGCGTACACGTGATGCAGACGTTCCGGGTATTTGTTGCTTATGTGCCAAGTGCACAAGTTGTGCCGGGTGTCTGGGAAGACGGTCGCAATAGCCTTCTTCATTGCCAAATCTTGATCGGTGATGATCACTTTGGGTGCTTTGAAGTTCATTGCTTCCAGCCACGTCCTAAACAACCATACAAAAGAACCCTCGCTCTCGTCCCTTAACAAGGCGAACCCGAACAGGATGGAGTGATAATGATGATTGACGCCGGTGAAAGGAGCGAACGGCATCGAGTACTTGTTGGTACGGTATGTGGTGTCGAAAGTCACGACATCCCCAAAATGCTTATAAGCTAGCCTCGAACGACCGTCGACCCAAAAAATTGTACTAACTCGATGCTCGTCGTCAAGTTTATAATCGAAGGTAAACTGCGGGTCCTCCATCTGCATCCGTTTCAATAGGCTCATTGTCGATTGCGCATCATTGAGGTCATACGCGGCTCGTCTATGGGTTCGGACCGCGTTACGAACGTCTGTCGTGTTAAAGTTTAAATTTTGAATTCCCCCAGCCTGTTCAGCAAGAACATTAACAATCTCAGTAGGTCCAATTCGCGCATTGCTCATTGTGTGAATTAGGCTCCTCGCGACCTTACCCATCTTCTTGTGTTGATGCATCTGACTCACCTTAGAAGGAGTTACTAACGGGTGATTGTGTGCCAGTTCCAGGCTGGTAATAAGCCAATGATCATGATTGGGTTTGTAGCTTACGAACATCTTGACCTGGCAATTTGTGCGCTCAAAGCAGTCCCGTCTTCTACGCGAATATCCTATTTCGTCATCACTGTCATCATTGCCTACGCGTGTCTCATTTTGCTGTGGATTTCTGCCCCTATGACACTCGTATAAGCGAGAGCATATCTTTTTTGTTACGTTGCTTGTTCTTGTAGTCTTTATTCTAATGCCAAAACCAACCCTCAATGAATACGCTCGAAAACATTCTTCAGCTTCTTCCAATGTTTGAAACGTTCGTCCTAGATACGGATCACTAGCATCTACGGGGACGTTGGAGCTCGACACGAAATCAGACATTGTGAAACAAGACCTGTGTAGAAATAGACTACGCTTAACAATCAAATGGCATTTCTAACTGAAAATATTACCTAAAAATTACCTTGGCGAATAGACCAATTTAGGATGACAAACATACCGTATGCATAATCTCAAAAGTGTCTCCAAATTAACAATTATTAATTTATTGAACATAACAAATTAAAATTACTAAGATAAATAGACGAATTCATCATGCCAAAAAATCGAATTAAACTATAATGAATTTATTTAGAGTTAACAAATTACACCTTTTTTATGAACATCATGTCTAGAACATCACAAATTGATGAATACAGTGACAAATTTCTAGAACATAAAAAAAATCTATACTTTTTTGTCCAAACAAAATAAAATTATATTTTACCAGTCAATCCATAAAGAAAACTTCACCATTCGCAAACTTACCTTGCTTGAGTGAAGCTTGAAGCAAGTGTTACTCGAAGCTTGAAGGGAGCTGAAAATGGAAGCGAGTCCGAAGGAGAAGAAAATTGTAGCTGAAGGAGCTTGAGGAAGTTTTTGGGTATAGAAGTACTGTCCGCGATACTGTGTAGATCTCCTATTTCCGACAACATTGACGTGTGTAGAAATGAAGGTACAGACCCGTCTGGAAATGTGTCAGTTGTGTCAGGGCTGTCAGTCGTCCGCTAGACAGTGTAGCGGACGACTTTTTGGCTGTCAATGTGGGGCCAAGAAAGCCGTCCGCTACACAGTGTAGCGGACGGGGGAGCAGGGGCAAAATGGTAAAAAGGTCCGTCCGCTACACTAGTGTAGCGGACGACTGACAGCGCCGCAAAAATAAAGGATCTGGGCCGTCCATCCCT